>CM056171.1:52682619-52957619 GCA_029691765.1 Entomobrya proxima | reverse complement strand
CCAACTTTGCATGCGTATACAATACTAAATAGGCTATTTTGCTGCGAATTATCAAGTTGTCATGTTGGCAATAGAGAAAGTTACATAAGATTTTATGCCAAGTTTTGATTTTTCTTGGCAACAAGCGTAAGCTAGCAACCAATAAAAATAAGTATTTTCAGAAAATGAAAAGATGACTGTAATGGTGACCGGCACTTTTATCCCCATCACTTTATCCCAATCATTTTATCCCCATCACTTTATCCCAATCATTTTATCCCCATCAGTTTATCCGCAAATCATTTTATCCCCATCACTTTATCCCCGAATCATTTTATACCCATCACTTTATCCCCGAATCATTTTATACCCATCACTTTATCCCCGAATCATTTTATACCCATCACTTTATCCCCGAATCATTTTATACCCATCACTTTATCCCCGAATCATTTTATACCCATCACTTTATCCCCGAATCATTTTATACCCATCACTTTATCCCCGAATCATTTTATACCCATCACTTTATCCCCGAATCATTTTATACCCATCACTTTATCCCCGAATCATTTTATACCCATCACTTTATCCCCGAATCATTTTATACCCATCACTTTATCCCCGAATCATTTTATACCCATCACTTTATCCCCGAATCATTTTATACCCATCACTTTATCCCCGAATCATTTTATACCCATCACTTTATCCCCGAATCATTTTATACCCATCACTTTATCCCCGAATCATTTTATACCCATCACTTTATCCCCGAATCATTTTATACCCATCACTTTATCCCCGAATCATTTTATACCCATCACTTTATCCCCGAATCATTTTATACCCATCACTTTATCCCCGAATCATTTTATACCCATTACTTTATCCCCGATTCATTTTATCCCGAAATTATTTTATCCCAGTAAACGTACTATTGCTAAAAGTTAAGTCATTAAATTATTCTTATTCTTGAATTTAAAAATATCAATTTTAGTATCCTTATAGTCATCAGCAGGACGGGACGGCATATCGTCAGTATGCCGTCCTAATACACATTTAAAATTTAGATGTTAGGTAGTCATTATTATACATTTACATATATACATCCAGGTACATAAGGAGGGGAGATAAATGGGAAATCATTGCTTCAGGCACTCTCTCAACGACTCAGATATATCTAATCTCACGCACAACTTTGCTTAAACAATGGGATTAAGGATTAGCGTTTCAAGCGCATTCTATTCTTAAAGAACTTGGGATTCGCGTATTTTTAACGTTTGCAAAAAAAGTACCTGAAGCACCTGTAAACACGATGATGCAATATCTGCAGAAAGTTAACGAAGAATCGCTTTCTGAGGGGTATAAAAGGCCACAAAAATCTCCAGAGCGTAATACCACTACTATAGTGTATTAACTGCCACAGGTCGCGTGAAAAAATCTCCAGTCACTGTGAAGAAACCCCGGGTTAAGCACTACAAAACCGCAAATTTTGCTGCAAAATATGTACAACTTTTTTGAAAAGTGTTTGAATTTTTGTTTCTTCATCTGAGATAATAGAGTGGTTAGTGCTGTTATATTATCAGAAAAATTTACTTGGTTTAGATGCTTAAGTCAGAAGTTATGACTATTTGAAAAATCAAAAGTTGTGCTCCTTGCCTATGCAACCAACAAATTTTAAAATTTTTGAATGAAATCCTTGAATTAAAACTATTTTTGCAATGAAAAGAAACAGTGCAGGTGGCAAATGATTTAAATGGGAATTTAATTACGGCTTTCAGTAAAAAAAATGCTTGTATCGACAGCTTTGCAAACTATTTAAAGGGCAGTATTATTAATATTATAGTCAGTGAAATTTGCAATATAAAATACCTGGTTTCCTTTTACATTTTGAATATACATTAAATTAAAACAGTGCTGAGTACTAGATAAAGAATGCCATGCATGGTCCGATAAATTTTTAATGAAGTTGGTCGCCAATAGTAAGGTCATCAGTCCACGGATTACGCGAGAATCTTTCCCTCGGGGACCAGTACATGTCCGCTTTCTTTCCTTCCTCTTTTCATCCGGTGCCCCCAATTGATTCTTATCCGTAACGTAGGTCCTCCTTATTGTCGTGATTGGCAGGCACAGTATTCCATTTGAGCGAGTTCTGATGCTCCACAACTGGAGTGCTTTGGAGAAATACGGAGGATCTTCTATTCCGTTCATGGTCACCAGGAGATTCACCACCTTCCGGAGATAGGTGCTTTCACCCACTTTAGCCTGGCAGCCATGATACTGACTGAGTCAGTCTGACTCACAATTGTCAGTATTAATATAATTGACAGTATTAGTGAGGGCTTTGGGAGTCTCACTGATCAGCGAGCAAGGCTTTCCAAGTAAATCTGAATAAATATCCCCTTTTACCGCTCAACTTTTCAAAATAACGAGTGGCGGGCAGAAATATTATATGTAACTTTCTTTTTGGGAAATTTATTATCAACTATAAACTGTGAACGTGGGAGATACCTCCAGACTGGAGGCTCCAGTCACTCCAGTGAAGGTCCTTTCACTTCACTTCCAGTCTGTACTCAGTCAGGCACGTCCCAATTTAATTGGGAACTCGAACCCCAACTTGAGTCGCAGTCCCAATTTTGTGGTCAGACGCCCGCATATTTGGCATAATCTGAAAACTGTATTGTTTAAAGTTACATAATTCCTTAGATTTGTGGTTAGGTATTGACAAATTGGTATACTAAGCACTACAGTACAAGGTCAACAAGATTCTTGCGATTTTAAAACATTTTGCAATGAGTCGGCACCATTTGGTTATTTGGTAGAGGGAGGTGGCAATTTGTTTATGGGTTAGGTGACAATAAACCCCTTTAATAAATGGCTGCATATAACTAAGTTGTCTACAAATGCCTCTTTTCGTTAATGTTTTGATTTATTTTAGAGTTAGTTTCATCTTTATTTCGCTATATTAAATTATCTGCCTTGCGGAATTAGTTAATATATTGCCCGTAACACGCAACTTTGCTATTGAAGTTGACCATTCTGATAACAAGTAAAACAAAACCAATTCAATCAATCAATACGACGTAGAGAAAATTTAGTAACAATTTTACTTCTGTAAAAATCGGTTATTTGAAATTTGACTTCGCGATAATTGTATTCAGAATTTTAAAATTGCTGCATAATTCAGTCAGGTTTTCCTAACACAAAACAATTTCTACACAAAATTTTGCCATTTTTTGTAACACGTTCAGTTTCGTTAATCGTAAACTGGGAAACGGGTAGTTTAGAAAGTGCACTAACTGCAGTTAAGTAATCGGTTTTGAGAAATTTGATGAAAGGATTGCGAACGCTATCATGGCTAATCGAATTGCTATCGCGCCCTTTTCCCAAGCTATACAATGCATTCTGATGAGCTACAAAATCAAGAACTTCAACAAAAACTAAAAAACCAGCTTGAATTTTACATACAAAAACTGGAAAACTTAAAGAATAAACGCAACGGTACAACAAAAGAACGAGATTGCTTAAATAAGTGAAAAAGACCATCTCATTAAATCGAATTATATAAAAATGTAGATTAAAACACCGTCGACGAGATTTGTTGATGTCGCTAGATTACTTGATGTTAATCATGAATTGCACCAAGATGTCGTGATACATACAAGGCATGCAAAATTATTCTTGGAAAACGTGTTGCAGTACAAATGATTGCACTTGTTTGGAGTAAATTAATTAACCACAGGATATTTAGGCTAAATTAATGGCAAATGTAATATTTCATGAAGACGTTATACTGGAGACTCCTGTAAAGTTGCAGGGGTATTTTATTAGCCATTTAAAGATTATTTCATTGCAAGTAAACGTTTGTAAACAGGAGAACAGGCATATTATTTTACAGTTTTAAACATTCAGTTCGGATGGAGCATTTTTTTCAAAATCTCCAACTTTTTTCTTCATACTCTCCAAAACATGCCAAAGTTTCAGGATAGATAAAATGACATGTTAAACTCACAAATCTGAAGTACTAGCTCGAGATGTTGTCTGACCTTTAAGTCAAAAGTTATGACAATTTGAAATTTGTTTGTTGCATTGGCAAGGATCACAACTTGAGATATTTCAAATTGTCATAACTTTTGACTTAAAGGTCAGAACCGAGTAAATCTTTCAGATAACATTACAGCACAAACTGCTCCATAGCTTGGGTTGAAAAAACAAAACTTCAAACACTTTTCAAAAAAAGTTGCCAAAATTATGCAGGAAAATTTCACGTTTTCTTGTACTTAACCCGGATTTCTTCACAGTGATTCGAGATTTTTAGATGCGACTTGTGGCATTTATTACACCATATTAGAGGTATTATAGTCATTCTTTTATTTTCCGAAAATACTTATTTTTATTGATTGGTAAGTTTTTTGACATGAAAAATCAAAATTTTGCAAATAATCTTATGTAACTTTCTTTATTGCCAACGTGGCAACTTGATACTCCGCAGCAAAATAGCTAATTTATTAGTGTATACGTTTGCAAAGTTTGGTAGATTTCTGTTGGAAGACAAAAAAGTTACAGATGTTCTGCTGGGGCGACTCACTTTTTCCAGTATTTTTGCGATTTTTTCGAATTATGACAACATCTCGAGCTAGTACTTCAGATTTGTGAGTTTAACATGTCATTTTATCTATCCTGAAACTTTGGCATGTTTTGGAGAGTATGAAGAAGAAAGTTGGAGATTTTGAAAAAAATGCTCATGTTCAGATCTGTGCATTCGGAGAAAGGTAAAAATGGATGCAATTTGTAAGATGGATATATTTACCCACTTTACGAAAATTGATAAGAACGGAAAAACTTTCTGGCAACATTGCAAGACAACCAATAATGGTGGTTCTAAAATGCACTTAGGCAACATTCCCCTAAATTCGCTGAATTTTGTTCCTGATGTTATAAAAGTGAGAATATTGTTATTCTTTTGCAAATGGTTTTAGAAATTCTCATCATTGATATATTTAATATTAACCAAGATTTTCTCTGTTTCAGGAGAAAGTATTGCAATGTGCATGGAAGGCTAATTGAGGAACCGATCATTCAACTATATCTTGGCAGGAGAAATTTGCACAGGAAAGACTGAATGGATTACCTGCTTACCAACTAATTGTAATTAAAGAATAGAATCAAGAATTTAAAAAAAGAGTTACTAATCTTATAAACTTTTGGTAGAGTAACGTATGTCTGTAAACGAAACATTGATAACGAAAATTAAAAGCAAACTAATTTTTAAGTCGAATTTACAAATTTTTCGTTTCATCCCTCACTTCCTTTTCCCCCTCCACTATCTTCCTCTCTCCTCTTACTTCCCTCTTCGCTTACTTCCCTCTCCTCTTCCTCCCTTTTCTCTTCCTCCCTTTTCTCTTCCTGTTTTTCTCCTATCTCACCTTATTTCCCGCTCGCTCTTCTTCCCATCAACCTCTTTTACTTCTCGGTAGTTCAAAGAAACCCAAAATTTAGCCGTCGCCTTTGGCGGCGTCGAAATTTCCCGGTATCTTAGTTACCCAGATACAAAGTTGGCTGGAGTTATGTGTTATGCGATAGGATATATCCTATGTATCAAAACTGCAGGTATAGCGTAATACCACGCACAGCTTTCGTAAACCTTGATTTAATCCTGTATACTTGTCAGCATGATTTGCTAGTTCGTTCAGCAAGAACCTATCCATTCATAGTTTAAGGTACCTCATACTAAATAGCTTTCCATACCGGAGTTAATAACAATATTATATTTAATCCTGTGACAATAGTCATAAAAATTTACGTTGACGGCGTAGTATTTTTACACTTTCTAGCCCTCGTAAATTCTCTCGCTTTATCAAAAAATACTCAGATACAGAGCTTAGTGAGTTCAAGCTTGCATGAATACTGATACAAGAAGAAACATGCTAACCAAGTCACATTAAATGGGGTAGTCAACTTTATGCATTTATTTAGGGGAATCTTTGTTAATCCTTGACTTTTTTGCTTCAAAGGGCTTTGTGTTAAAAATGTTTGGGGTTGGATAAGCTGCTTAGCTTGTTTGTATCGGTTTCATGCTTCTGAGTATTACAAGTACAAGATATTACAAAATTCTTGCGTAGTTAAATCAAGACATAGAACAAGTTTTTGACACTTTAAAATATGAATTAGGTGTAGTATGCTTACCGTAACTAAACTGGTTTGGGATTAACACCGTCAAATTACCTGTTTATGCGTTTCTAATTTCCACTTCTTAAATTTAATTCGGAATTTTTTAGGGTCTCAAATTAAGGGAAACTGATTTTAACTAAGTTTTGCTGTCAGATTGGTGTATAGTAAGTTTGTAGTATTAATTTGTTTATATTATCTGGTAAATACTAAATATGAAGCGGTTAACTATGTTTTCAACAAAATTTTAAAGGCAAAGTTGGCTAAATTTACCTATAACTTGATAAAATAAATAACCAGTAGTAGGCTACGTGAGAGACATGGCAAGTTTTAATCCGCTTTGGCGTTCTCACAATCCTGCGCATATAGTAGTATCCATATGTTCCTAGAATTTCTTGAAGAGGCTACATTGCAGCAGACAATTTAAGTGAAGTGCATACAAGACAACCATAAAAAATGCACTTTAATATGTGCTTTAAAAGTACCTTACTGCTAAAATAATATGCTTAATATAATAATAATATAATATGACAGCAATAAATAGCTTTAAAATACAGTGTCTCGTAAATTTCGCTACCTCCGTCCCGAAAGTCGAATGTGTTGTCAGCTTGACAAACTAATTATTAGACAGTATTATAACTACAGAAACTGAAATAAAAAAAACTAAAGTTGCAAAATTAAATCCATGGTTTGTTGTTACATTCTGAACTTCCATTTAAACAGGACTGAAAGTTTTGCTCACGCTACTTAAACTGCTTCTAGTTTGCAATAGCATAGGTAAATATAAAAAAGTACTACATAGCTTGCGTGCTACGTTTCAACTTATGTTATAATTTATTTCACCTAAACTTGTTTTAAGAAAATTGAATATTAAATGACGTTCTAAAAGGCTATGCATCATAATGTAATCTAGTATAATATATATTGTATTTAACGTACTGCTACGTTATGTTGTTTATGTTTTTACTAAACCATCTTTTTTTGGCATATCATACGATATGCTTTCGTCGCAAAACAAAATGTATTAACGATATAAAGCCATACGGCTATGTGGTGTTTTATTTGAAATAACCATACTTACCAATACTGCGTCTAAAATAGCATGGATATTTTTTAGTCACGCAACTCAACAAACTGTTAAATATACAGAATTATAGCAGGTTATAGCAAATTTGTGTGAGCGGAAGCTCGAAAAAATTACTTGAGCAACCTATAAAATTTTGTTCTTCTCTTCGTGCTAACTTTGGAACTTGTCGGGCAGATATTGTTACAAGCCAGTGTATTTGTCTGCACTAGCCAACAACACAGCATAAGTTACACTACACATTTACAAATACGATGGTAAATAAAAATTGTGATTTTAGCATAACAACAAAACACGGTTCAATAAAGAAGAGTCTCACATTAAAATGGAAGGACTGCTTGTGAAAATTCAAACTAAATCCGGACTGATTGAATGAACAAACGAAGTTATTAATAAGAACACAACGAAAGTTAGTTAAAATGGGCAAAAAGGTAAATACGCGCTCGATTTCCAATGAGGCGCAAAATGATCATTTGTTTCGACAAACTAAAGAAACGTTTCGTCAAGAGATCGAATTATCTGAGAGCAACTTGTCACATTCAAGTTGGGAAAGGTACGGTGTTCAAGAAAATAGAACGTGGAAAAAGTTTTTCTTAGAAACATCGGCTTCTGGACTACAGGATTCGGGACAACGACCGCAGCATTTATGCGAACGGTAATGTTTTATTCAAAATTTATTCTGGTTTCTATGGAAAGTCAAGTTTAATATATTTTAATTCCCATTCTACTAGCATATTTTGGCTTACGGCATTTATTGCATCGGTTCTTAGTGCAATTTATTTAATAACTGAAATGTGGGTTGTATTTCAAAAAAGTCCAATTGTAACAGTTTTTAGTCCTGACAAACTCACATTACGCGAGATCCCATTTCCGGCAGTAACTGTTTGTAACGTAAATATGGTTCAGAAATCAAAAATACAGGATATAAAGAGGTATTACAAATAAGATTTATGCACCTGCACAATTTATGTTGACAACATATTTCTAACATACATGATTTTTTATCGCCTCCAAACAGTAGATTCAAAAACCGTAATGCAGAACAACGTTCTGAACAAGAATACCTGAAAATATTGGCATCTCTTGCTGGCGTTTATCATATTTGTGAGATGGGGAAGACGTTCCTTCAAAAGTTCTCTATACCATCTTATTTCCAGGACTTTGTTGATTTCAAGGAGGAATTGCACGAGCGACGCAAAGATTTTGAACCACTAGTGAATGTTTCCAAAACTTTGAGAAATGTAATGTAACAACAGCATGACATAAAAGTTAATGGTATTTGATAAAATGTTTTTATGGTTCAAGGTCACGCAGCCATGCTCTCAAATGGTGGTATTTTGCGTGTGGCATGATCGTACTGAAGATTGCACGTACCTATTTCAGGAAACGAACCATGGGTACTGTTGCACTTTCAACCATATTCCGATTTCTCTGCTAAGGAAGAATTAGTAAGTATTTTTATCTAATCAACGCCATATACTTTTAATTGAACTTTTATTCTGGTCTAAGATGCTATAGTCTTTTATTCAGCAATGGTTCTGAAAATGATCCACAATTGGTTCAGGATTGGAAAGACGCAGACATCAACTATGACAATCTGATATTTAACAAAGGCAATACGGACAGAAAATATCCCTTTAGACAGAAGTACGGTGGAAGAAGTGGTGGATTATATATTATTCTAAATGCCAATTTGGACGAATACTACTGCACAGACGTGGACTCGGTAGGGTTTGTGTTGTCCGTAGATGTGCCAATTGAGCCTCCTCGAATGAAAAACAAAGGCATTGCTATTCCAGTCAATCCAGAAGTATTCATTGGTGTACGCCCAGGAATTACTGTTGCGGATGTATCTACGAAGAAGTTTCCGGTTGAAAAACGCCAGTGCTTTTTTAGCAACGAGCACAAGTTGCAACATTACAGCAAGTACACCACATCAAATTGCATAGATGAGTGCATTGCTGCTACAATGAGCAGAAGATGTGGATGCACTCTGTACTACATGCCATGTAAGAACTAAAAATATCTTATTGTTCTGTATATTGTGGATACTAACGTTTTCTATTTAGAGGGTGCAGATGATCAGCTATGCAAAGCAGAATAAAACATGTGCGTTGAAAATGTTAAAGGTAAACATTAGTTTAAACCCGTCAATGGTAAACCATTAAAAATGCTCGCTGCAAAAGACCTGGGGTTGAGACCCCATTTAGACTGAATTAAAGCCCATTTAACCCAGCTGCAATAGGTAAAAAATCTCTATAATAGATTATAATGGGCCCAAAGTAGCCTGATTTTGACCCCAAATAGCCTAATTTTGACCCAAATAGCCTGATTTTGACCCCAAATAGCCTGATTTTGACCCCGAATAGCCTGGTATAGACCCCAAAAGTAAAGTAGACGGACACACGGACACACTACCCGTTAATAAGCTCACCTGCTGACGCAGCAAGCTAATAATGGGCCCCAAATAGCCTGATTTTGACCCCAAATAGCCTGACTTTTGACCCCAAATAGCCTGGTATAGACCCCAAAAGTAAAGTAGACGGACACACTACCCGTTAATAAGCTCACCTGCTGACGCAGCAAGCTAATAATGGGCCCCAAAAAGCGCCCCCAAATACCTGATTTTGACCCCAAATTGCCGAATTTTGACCCAAATAGCCTGATTTTGACCCCAAATAGCCTGATTTTGATACCAAATAGCCTGATTTTGACCCCAAATAGCCACACACACACACGGACACACTATCCGTTAATAAGCTCACCTGCTGACGCAGCGAGCTAATAGGTGTTATCAATAATTTCGAAACGAATTAATAGATTTATGTTGTTTTGTATAATTTGCTTTATAGAAGAAATACTTGGCAAAAAAGTAGGCCAGGGAGAACATAACGTGTGTAAACAGTGTTACCCAACCTGCACGGAAATCATTTATCGCTCAGAAACGTCCTTCTTAAGATTGCAGCATGAGCAACTGCAAAAATTTTATCGGGAGTTGTAAGTGCGTTTAGAAAACATATTTTACTTATAAGCCAAATAGAATTACAACTAACACTGTAGTATATATTGCAAGATCTCAGACACATCTATCTATTGTACATGTGTACTTCAGTGCAGATTCAGTGTATCCTAGAATGCGTACTGAAACATCGTCCATTATTAATTTAATATGTGAGCAAAACAAATATTCTAGAGTATATACGTACTACACATCCTATGAGCGTGTGTGTAGCTAATAATGGAATGAAACTTTTAATTTTTAGCTAACACTGGCGGATTATTAGGTAACTAGACAATTGTCGAAAATTTTTGTGCGGACTATTTGCTTAGTCTATGTAAAATAACTAAACTTAATTTGACATAGGGTTGACCCTTGGAATTTCGTTTTTGTCGTTGTTGGAATGCATTTATAATCTCACGATTCGACTGTTTTTAAATTGGTATTGGGCTCGTGTCAAGGCTAAAACGACAACAGGAGCTTCTAATGATAACAAGAACGTCCCACGGATGTTGCTGCAATATTTGCTATTAAAACCAAAACGAACAACACAAACGCCTGAGAATCAACGGTATTTAATTCTAGTGCTTTGGTGAAGCAACCGTCAGTAAGGAATTTGGAATAAGTGTGTAATTGTAAAGTTAAATCTAAGAACTTTGTTACAGGTTACACATTATAATATCTTGCTGGTCTTAACTTGGATAATTTTTGGCATACATAAATGGGTTACTCATGTCAATGTCAGCTACTTTTGCTGGAAAATGAATATTTTGGTTATCACTAAAATTAGCGCATAGAAATTGCAAGACCCAAGAGGGGTTATGGTGGCCTGTTTAATCCTTTAAGTCTCAACATTACACCCTGTAAACTTAATGAGGAGACGACCTATTATTTCAACACAACCATACAAGAACTCAAACAATATTCTGAATATTTTGCATGAATATTAGGCAAGTTATGTCCGTTAGCTGTACAAAGTTTCAGTTTGCCCCGATGCTGTATGTCAAAGTTGTGAACAATTTACCAATTTCATTTTCAGCTGTATCAAAAATAAACAGACGATTTCAGATTTTGTCATTTTAGTCCACAAAGACATTCAGAGTTCTATCAAAAACTGATTTTACTAATAAAAACAGATTTCACAATTATAATAAACCTGGAATTAATTCATGTTTTAGGATTTTTTGGAACTTTCCTTGAACCCTGAGAATTACCTTACAATCTTAATGCAAGTACGGGATTTTTTAGATTTAAAAGTTCATGACCTGGAGTTTTATAATGTATTTTTTTGCCATAATTATCTGTCAAAAGCCGGAAGTGGGAGGAAAAGTCCATAATCAATAATTAGTTTATTCGTGTCTGGTTTTGTTTATGTTAGAAGAATCAGGTCTATGGCTCGGTCTCCTGACAAAAAACTAAACCAATTTGAAATGCCAAAATTTGCACATACCGTCTTCCGTCATTCTATTTGTCCCATCTGTCATCCTTTAGTGAATCAGAATAGTCCTTAACCGTTAATTTAACGATCAAAATAACGTTATGAAATTCATATAGATTTTACGAAATTTAACGTGGCAGGGAATCTATCCAATATACCTTTCTATACAAGTTGCCATTGCATTAGTTTAGCTTGGAAACGTATTTATGCAGCAATACATAAATCATCATCAATAGTAGTAGAAGTCATCACTATACGGACAACTCTGAAATACAGGTACATGCAGTAATACCGTCACAACTCTTAATTTTGTCACTAATTGCTGAAAAGTTCGAGCAACATTTTATAACTAAAATGAAGCCTTCATCCTAAAAAATGCCTATCACATGTTACGAGTCATACGCCTTATGACATTCAATAAATTAATGCGAAGCATATGGGTTCCCACTAGTAAAATATATGTTAGCAGCAATCTGTAGTTGAAGAAATGGCGCTCGTGCCGAAAAAAATGAAATAAAACGTTTGAATGAAGGAATTGAAATTTTTTGGACAACGCGTTGAAAGCAAACTTAATTAAAATGTCTTGAACAAAACCAAACTTTTAATTTGAGTTACATTTAACAGATTTTTGCACTGACTTGGCTTTAAAAACATTTCTTTTAAAAACCTCTTTTTCATAACTGCTACAGTTTTTAACAACAAATCTTATATTTTTTACAAAAAAAAATTTCTTCAACCCACGATCCCACTACGTGAGCCCTCAAAAAGCTTCCAGTCTCCAAAATCCGATTCATCACACGAAGAGTCACCAATCTATACTCCTGACTCCAGAAGTTAGGGGTCCTTTGGTAACTGAAAATGAATGAGTATGAATGTACACCGCTGGCGCCCACCCTACCAGTTTTAATTTGCATTGTGGCGTAACTGCGTTGGACAATCGTTGTCATATTCTTTCCATTAGTTTTG
Source organism: Entomobrya proxima (assembly GCA_029691765.1). Classification (NCBI taxonomy): domain Eukaryota; kingdom Metazoa; phylum Arthropoda; class Collembola; order Entomobryomorpha; family Entomobryidae; genus Entomobrya; species Entomobrya proxima. The sequence goes on along the minus strand of CM056171.1, from coordinate 52,944,983 downwards.
ACTCATAACTTATGAGACGTATCGTATCTGTTGGAGTATGAGTAAGGTCTGCACCCAGAAGTTTTTGCACTTCTTCCAGAAAAGACGACTTTTCCTCCAAGTGTAATGAGATAGTACTTAGCAGACATCTTTGGCTTGGCCCAGAAGCGTTTTTACCGTTTTTTGATAGGGGCTAGGGACATCAATCAACGGATTATTTGAGGATTGAATAGGGCTATTTCCACCAGAATAGTTACAAGGTTGATAACTTTGTGAACAGGGACTAGACCTTCCTACTTCACTTATCCCGGATCCGTTTCCTCCACTATAAGCCGGTTCTCGTCCGCCACAGCCGCCTCTAGGGGGGACCGCCTCCCACAGACCAGAAATTCTGGTCATTTGCGAAAAGAGATGATTTTTGATAAAACAGTAATCTACTAAATCACACCTTAAGTTCTAATTAGTTATGTGTTTAACTGTCTACACCAATTGGTTAAATATAATTGTAAATATAAGAATTAAATAGCCTGATCAATTAACCAACATTTTTGCGAAACTTCAGCAGCATTTGGTTTCTTGGTGGAGGCGGAATAGCAATTTTGTACAACAGATTATTTGGGACCTATGGGAAACATTGTTTTCCCTCGGTGTTATACCGGCGGTATAATCAGATAGTACTTGGCAGACAGTTTCCGAAACTGTTTCGGGCCGAAAATTTCGGCTGGCTCTACTTTTTGTGCTTACTGTTTTCCGTTGGGAGCACTAATCAGTGATTAGTAATCACCAGTTAGACCTGAATACTGCCAATTTCTACGGGATAGTTGGAATGTTGGCAACTTTGTGGCTATGGGCCAGGCCTTCCTTCTCCCGGATCCGTTTCCTCCACTCCCATAATAACCCCATCCTTTTGACCGTGCCCGGCTGGATCACCACCCCATTCGCATCCTTCTACTCACATTGAAGGAGCAGTGGAGGGATCGTCTCTTATCTCTACGCCAAGTCCTCTACCTTGAGATTCCCCCTCCATAATTACCGGCTCCCCAGGTGGGGCCTTCTTTCACAAGGAAATGTATTGGACAATGGCTATGGACACGGACAGGAAATGGCTACAAAATGATTGCCATAAATACAGGCTACTGTTTCGAAAATGTATTCAACAGACATTTCCCCGAAAATGATCAAATCTGCCAACAAGGAAACATCCCTCACCCCAGAATTCATTACGAAGCTGCCGGAAGCCTTCCTGACAACTTCTCATTTTCAGACATGCAACTTGACAAAATTCTTGAAGAAATACAATAAAACCTGCAAAGAAATTGCGTAGGCCGAACGCCAACATTTTAAAAGATCAGTATGGATGGGATATTCACAATAATAGATGTTAAGGGACCAAACATATAAAGTCAATTACAGTTAAGCAAACACCGACTGAAGCTCCTATTAGCTTAGCTTAGATAATATCAACTTGGGATTCAAAATGTTCCTTATGCTGTACTATCCAAATGGTGACCATTTTGAAAGGAGGGAATGAGCCATTGGGGATCACTCTGAAGGATGACATTGGAGGATCTGCTGGACAGAAGCACTTTCAATTTATTTATTAGATATATTCATATTTATTTATTTAAATTTTATTTAAATTTTTAAAGTAAAGGTGCTTTTCGATTTTGTTAGTCGACTGACTTTTAATCAGGCGTGAGCTTCTTGAGGTGACCCCGGAATTGTAAAAAAAAATTGCATAGTCAACAACACCATTGGGATAAGCACCTATAAGCTGTGCAGAATAAAGGAGGAGTAAGTGACAACTGTATCAAGGCAGATTTAACAGTCGTATGTTTGGAGTGTGCGAGGAAGGTTAGGAAAATTTCGTGACGAAGATGTAGATCAGGAAACACTCCTGGGCTGACATGGCAATTGGTAGTGACCCAAGACGATTTGCTTACGTATGCACGTGAACCATCTTCCTTTGCAATAGTGACGTCATTCTAAGCAACATGGTCACTGAACCAACCACAACCGAATTAAAGACTAAATGCCAAGACAGATGGACAATCTAAAAGGGGTTAAATTGTTTAAGCAAAAAATGTCTTTATGATATGTTGTTTATGTTGGTTGACAAAAGTCAATTATTTGCATGTGTACTTTCTCGCAGTTTTCATGATTTTGAAAATCATGTGATTCCCAAATTCTATATACCCCATTTATTCTAAACATACAAACCCCTTTAATGCGCCAAACTTTTGTGTTTTACGGATTAGGTATAAAGCAGTGTTCATAGTGAATTTTGTATCTTATCTGTTGAACCATTAACGACATCACCCCAGACTATCTATACTAATATTACACCCCATCAGGTTTAAGTGCGGTATTTTTGGTGTTCAAATGTAACAAAAACTTTCAAAAATATTAGTAAACCTATTCCAAAACTTTTTCATTAATCTATTTAGTTGCTCTTGTGCCACTAGATTAGTCATCATAGCTGTTGTACACAATTTTAAACTTGAATGTGTAAGATTGTTTGTTTCTGGATTTGTAATTGTATTGCAACGTGAAAGGTGCAGTGAAACGGTTGTTGCCGTAGAAAATAAAAATATTAATGTGTATATTTCCATAGGCCGTGCAAACGAGAAGATCAATGGAGACAACTAAGTAATGTAGCTCAAGAAAATGCAGGATTTCTGAGTTTTAAAAGACTGTTCATCATTTCGTTGCATTTCATTGAGATTTTTCATTTTTGGGTGTGCAAAATGACCAATTTATTTATACTGTCCCCTATTTCAACGTAATTTATTAATTTTGTTTTTATTTGCATAGGAAATACTTTAGTGCCTTGATTTTATATTCCTCGATTTTACTACTTGCTCGCATACTATTTCCGATTTTTAATAAAACCATAATATTCTTACTTGTTTTTTCATGCATTATATATAGATCTCTTGGTTGTGGTAGCTATAGCAGTTTACCCCTTGAGACTCAGCAGAACGATAATTATGATAAATTTATACTGTAACCTAGTTTCTTTACCAATAGGATACGAGGAGTTCAGTTTTAAAGAAGTCGAGCAGCGACTATGGTTGGGTTGTGATCTGAGTATGCAATTGCTCAAATTTATGCCAAAGTACTAGAACGATTATGTACAATTTTTAATACAACATTCAACTTAATTCCAAGTACTATCTGCTTATATATAAAAGCACTTCAAAAATTACTTTTAAAACTTGGATTGAAGCTGTAGCATAAAATTCGGAATGAGAGATTATGACATTTCAAATATTTTAAACTAATGACATTCCTGTGGCATCCACTTATCCAATTACTTCTTAATCCATTCCTAATTCCATCGAATCCTGGCGCCCTCCAGAAAGGTGCTGCTTTAACCACCACCTTGACGGCTAATTTCGAACATTTTATTTGGCAAGTCCATTTTTGCATAAATTGTGACTTTACATAAATTTTCCTCCTTATTAAAATACTCCAAGGATATTTGCACAAACTACCTAACTTGCGACTCCTATCAATCTGTTTTACTTCTGGTAAGCTCGCTCTTCCCCTCCAACCTATTCTGCGTCTGCAACGGAAATTTAAACTACTTCCGGTTTACCACAATTAAAAATCCTAAATATAACACGAAGTACAATACAAACCTTGATTAACCTGCCAGTAGGCTTTCCCAGTTTCTAGTAGAAACTTTTTACCTGCACCAATGTCCTTGGTGCAGGTAGGTCCTTACATTTTATATAACGAGACTTGGCACTGAAACCTAGATATGTATTTCTTGCCGAAGTCACGTCTCCAAAAAGTCCCAGATACCCAGATGGTAAACTCTTAATTGGCCTACTGAGTAACCTGTATGAAAGTTGATACCACTTTGGATATTGTTTATTAAACTCGAAATGCAGCTACCTCATAAAAATCAGAATGAACAGCTATAGGACAAAATGTCATTTAAAAACATTTTTAGGCTTACTAAATGTTAGCTTAAATTAGAACTTACGACTCAAGCAATTGTTCTAAGATTGACAATAATGACAAGAGAGAGTATAAATGTAGTATTTTGTTCAAGTCAATTCAGTACAAAACTGCCTTACCGTAATGTCTAGTGCGAAGGGGGCAAATGATTTAATTAGGGAGATCAGCTTAATAGGGTAAGATATATTCATCCTATGTAATTTTTCAAGCTTATTAATTTGAATGCACAGGCACGGTTTTACAAACACCGATAGCAATGAACATAGTACCGAAATCTTAAAAACAACAACATTTTAATTTCCATTGATATATTTGAGATTATGTATGTATAACTATTGTTTTATAACCATTATTAGATTCTTGCAATAAATTTGAAAATAAAACAACTAAGCTGGATTACAACAGTATTTGAGCCTTTGTAGTATAATGAAAAAACATAATATAATATGAGCAAGATAAAAGCTTTCGAAGATTTGAAAAAACCTTTGATATAACATACTTCATTCAATTCAATTCGATGTTTTTATAATGTAAGTTCTTCATATAGAATATTGTACCAACCATTCGATTCCACAATCATCCACAATCATAAAGAACCACTTTTATAACGTTTCTTCTGTCAGGCGTTTCCACGACACCTGCTTTTATACTCCCGATTTTGCTTCATTTTAGCTTATTGGCACAAAACCAAAGTACTCTGATGGAGAACAATTGGTACAGAATTCTGAAAATAAGCTTTATGCTTCAGTTAAAACTAAAATGAATGCATTTGAATTGGAACAGAATAGCACTTTTTAAATTATCAATTAAATTGTGTGTGAACAATATCCCGTTGTAATTGATTAATTGACTCTAGTATAGAAGCAAAATATTGACCTTGACCCTTTTAAAGTATTATTATTTGTCAAACTCCGTGTCTGTGTCTGAATCCAGCCTGGTCCTACTATGCGCCGTGTGTGGTCATGTGGCCGTGGGTGTCTAGCTTCATTTCTATTCGGATGCATTTCAAGTTCCTCCGCCCTAAATTCTCTCCATTTTCTTTCTGACCACCTATTTAGACTCAAGCTTAACAAAGTGGGTTTACGAGGTTTATCTTATTGGACTTGTCCCAGTTTTTTATAGCTTCTGAGGAAAATAAATTAACTGAATAATTTTGAAACAGTAATGATCCATTTTAAACAGTTAACTCAACAGTCCTAAATCAAACGCATACATTTTACAGACCTGAGCAGAGAATGAAGCAATCTGACAGTGTATGAGACGACCACCAGCTCAAACAAAAAACCAAATGCTCCCGAATCAACACAAAAATGTTTTACTCAAATCGAGAGAATCCTGTACTATAGTTATTACTGGAAGACGTTAGCCTTATACTGCACTCACCTCACTCTTAAGGAGTGAATTAAACTTAAATTAAACGGGTCTTCATCTTTCTGTTCTTGTTTAAAACACTCTGATTCTCCATTCAACTCCCTCTACCTTCCTTAATCTGGTCAGTTATCGAACTATATCCTTTTCCCCTGCGTCTCAGGAAAATCCCAGGAGCACAGAATCCGCTCCCAAAGTGCTTTAAAAGTGAACCACTGGTTTTTGCATTCACCAGCTTATTCAACATCAGAAAAGGGCAGGAAAAATAACCCTCCACGATCTTCTCCAATTGCTGTTTCCTGCATCTCTCCAAACATTCTTCCACCGTTCTTTGATTACTCAGCCCCACAAGTTCTCTCCATCGCGCCCACTTTCATTTCTTTTGCCTACCATTACCCCTTCAGATCCCTTCCTGCCTCAGTCCTCAACCTCAAAACCTAGGCAATGAATCATGAAATGGGTATAATCTTCTAAGTCCTATATTTTCAAGCGTCCCACCTAAGCTCTTGAAACTAACCTTCTACTGGCAAAAGTAAGGAAGTAAGAAAACCGAGTGTCACAAAAATTAAGGGATTAGATGAGAGTACATCTGATTTCCCAAAAATACAAAGCATTGATAAGTTCGAAAACGATTGGGACAAACGCACACAATTTTTAAAAATTGGGATATTCGGGATATTCAGGAAAAATTTGAACACATTTGGTCTGTTCTATGATTGCTTCATTTATTTCAGTGATTAGCCGTTATATAGTAGTAATCAACTTAACCTAAAATCGAAATTCTTTGGCAAATTATCTAACTACTTTTTGCAGTTATAAGCACTATTGTGTGATAATTTTAGCTTTTACAACTTATGCAGACTTTACAGTATTTAAAGCAAAAAATAAAATCTGATATTTTTTGTTAAGAGTTTGGCGCCGTTACCTGATTTAAGGCGACACATGTGGGACACTTCAATAGCAGATGGCCCAGTAGTCCCCTTGTAAGTCGATAAAAGCTGTGAATCTTTACCAATCAACCGCAAACTTATCCATTTTTTTCAATTTCAAACGTGAACGTATAAAACTTTCGTTCTCAACCCAGCCGTAGAATTAGTTTTGAGATTTCATTTTTGTCTGTCCTAAACACTAGAGTAGCCCATACTAATACTATTACTCACCCAAAATTTTTGTGTTGGTTCGACGTTAACCATTTACAACGTGGGTTGTGGTGCATATTAACTTTGCTAGATGCTTGGACCTACTCGATTTCGGGTACAGGGTAGGACAAGGTGTTGACTTAGCATTAACTGAACAATTAATGGAAACAAATTACTCGAAAAATATTCTGAAATTCCTGGTTGCACCAAGTTACATTAGTTACTGAAACATGTCACTGCTTTATCAGCAGCAATATTATGATGATTGATATTCCACCAATAGAATAACATCAGTCTTGCTGGTTAGATAGATAATATGATCAGACAATCAGAGGTATGCTAAGCATTCTAGTTTCAAGGACAACATAAAGAACATCTCCAGTTACTAGTCATCACAATAGTGAAAATATTTGCAGCCTTCATCTTCAATTTGCACACAGCATAATCCGCTACTTTAGAGCTTTGTATGGTCGGATGCATATAGAAGTTCTGTATTTCGCCCTTCAAAATAAATTCGGAAAAGTAGTACAATTGAATGCAATCTGTAAACTTTCACCACTTAACGAGGTACATAATAATCTGTACTGGACTTTTTCATTTGCGTCGTCTGAAAATAAGTACCGGCGTCAAGCTCTCTAAATAATCGTAGCATATTCAAAACTATTATGTTTTCTATCATCCAATTGTAGAGGTGTAGTCGGCATTTAGTTTTTACCAGACGAAGTCGTGACTACCGGGAATTATATTGAATTTTTTAGACACCTGCTGTCGATTGTTTTGCTGACTTGTGCTCTTTGTATTGCCGCCGGATTTACGTGTTTAGCTGAAAGGCTCCGTAAGCGTTCCACTTTGGTGAAGTTAAAACTTGCGATTAGGATTTTGGCTAAATTAAGAAGAAAGGTAACCATAATTCATCCTGAGGAAGCTCACAAGTGCGAAGTAAAAGTTTTTAAAAAAAGAAATGTTGATTACTCAATTTAAGCAAGATGAACGAGAAAAGGAAAACAGGCTTGTCTTCAGTTACAACCCAGACAGTCCGTGGAATGCTTCCGACAGCTCATGCTTTAATTTAGCTGGATTAATTTCATAAAAAATTTTCCCTCGCAATTTATTTATGCTTTAATTTTTTTTAAACCTACAAGAACTACAGGGTTTTTATCATGTGCAAAAATGAGTCTTTCTTCCGTATTAATTGGGTTCTTAAAACAAGCAAAGAGGAACATGTCTAAGTAGGTCGATAAACGCGCAAAGATAGCCAATATTAGCGGCACAAACAATGAGAAACCACTATAATAAATGCTTTACATTTCGATCGATAAAGGCAAGTAAACTATGTCTAAAGTGCTACATTCGAAACTTGGCAGTATGCTTATATTTATATGTACATAATTTTGCCCAACACGAACATCTGCCAACAGCAGTAAAAGCCTGGTAAGCATTTCAATCCATAAATATATAACGATTTGATAGCATATTATTTTATAAATATATTGGTAAATTTATATTTGTGATTCAAATACTGGATTTCTAGTTGGTAGCAGTCGTTGATATTAACGCAAGTGAGTATTGATGATTAATTTAGCGAGACGAATATTGATTTCTTTCGATAAAATGCTTAGACGTGACATATGTGAGCCCTTTTACAACGGTTTTAGGGGCTGCTGGACTATGTTGTTCTGAGACAGAGTAGAAAGGTATTTAAAAAAGAGTTCTTGGATATCAATTTCAAGACTACAACTTATTGTACAAACAATACGTTTCAGTGTCTGTCGTTGATTTTACTTTATTTATCACGTATAATGAAATCGTGAATTAGAAAGACATGCATTTATAGTATTATACAAGCTCGTGCTCTCGTACGCTTATTCCAGCAAATTTGATAATACAGGTGGAATGTAAGCATAATCTATTGACATAGTTGCAAATTGAAACACCTAATATGCAGTGCATATTATGCACATATTCACTAATACTCTATAGATAGCTTAATCATTCTGTACACGAAACGTCGGTTGAAAAGGTTTTAGTGTATTTTTAGCACAATGAAATTTGCCAAACTGCTACCAATAAAAAACCATCCCGCATAGTGCTACTATACTAAGTAAGCCGCAGTCCTAATTCAAGTGATTAAACAAACTTGCAGCTTTGAAACACCAAATTAAGATGGATCCAAAGTTTCTGTAACATTGTATGCAACATTTCCATTGTAAGTAGTTAACATTCATACAGTGAAAGTGTCACTAATATTATTTCCAGGTAGTTTTTACGCTTTTGTGTACACGCCAAATTGGAACACTGCTTGTTTCAAAATGTGCTGTACAAAACGTTCCGTTGCACTTGTTTTCTTCGTCCTAGTTGTTACTTTTCCATGGGATGGGTTATCCTTAAAAGGCTGGCAAAACACTGAGAAATGGTGCGAAGCGATCAGGGTGCTGACATTTGCAAAACGTCTAATAACTGCCCTGGCAATGCATATACACAAACATGAGCTACTGATTCATTCCTTTCACCCACATTGCAGTTTTGAGGTGCAGAACCTGCGTTACATGATATTTAACCGGACATATTGGAAAGATATTGGGATTCAATTTGCTTTTAAATACAGCCAAACATTTGCTGTCATAATTGCACCCTTGTACTTTCAACGCCCAAAGCATTATAGCGCGTATGTTTTCCACACATTTTATCAGCTTTCGCTTCGTTCTTCAACAATTTACTTATACATTAACTCATTTAACTACGTAAAACACGACTCCGATTTTTATTTTCGCCTGGATCTCGCCACGTTGCCTTCAACAAAACTATTGGTGCATATTGCTTTAGCAATTGTCACAACAACTAGATATTACTGCTTTGGGTATTGTGAGGAGTTGGTGTCCTGGAGAAAGTTACGAGTAACTCCAAGTGAAGGGTTCCACCAAAAAAATTTTTGTTTCCAATCTTTAATGTTTTTACATATTTTTAACATACATATGCCCGGAATTATTCACCCACAATATTAGAGTCTCATGATGCCCCAGTAAGGTATGGCGTGCTTATGAATTTTTGATTTTTGTGTCCAATTTTTGAGACTTATACGTCAAAATGATCACAATTAAATTTGCAAAAATGGGGTTTTTCAGATTTTAGAAACAATGCGTGGAAAAAAAGTTATGATACTTTGTTTGTCGTCGGGGCACTTTTTAGAAAGTGTCCATCATTAAGCAAGTAGTTAACCATTTGTACATTAGAAGCGGGTGGAAGTCTATTGTGATTGGGATACGTAGAACAGGTTTTGGGCATTTATATTTGTCCCTAACCTCCACACAAAAGCTTCTATAGCAAAAGTTATTTAACTTTAAATTCATGAATGTATGCATGACTGAAAGTATTGACTCTGATTTTTATGTATAACTCCCCAATTACCAATTATTTTCGCAAACAAGTTTTTGCATCTGATAGCACATTAAAAACTGAAGAATGGACATGCTTTTTGCCTTCCCAAAAAATCTAAATCATGTGAGTTACTACGCAACTTATTCAAAAATTCCTGAAAATTTCGTAGTTTTTGAACAAAAAGCCTTCTAGCAAAATACGCAGGAATGGACACTTATCAATATTTTCACGAATGAAACGTACTAATATGACAAATTTACCAAAAAAGTTTCAGCCCGAAAAAGTTTGCCAATATTGAGTCACTGGGAGACAATTCAGTTCTTAATGCTAAAAATTCATAAGCACGCCACACCCTACTGGGGCAACATGAGACTCTAATATTTTGGGTGATTAATTCCGGGCATATGTATGTTAAAAATATGTAAAAACATTAGAGATTGGAAACAAAAAATTTTTTGGTGGAACCCTTCAATCAATCAATCAATCATCAATCAACTCCCCGTCCTAGGTTTTTACGTTGATTGGGTGTTTTATATTATATTTTACTGTTTGTTTTGTTATTATTTGTGAGATATTATATTTTAGTTAGTTTTGACGCAATAGCACTTTTACATACACTTTTACACAAATAAACTTCTGATATTACTTATCACATCATCTATACATGATAAGTCACAACCACATTCACTTTTAAATCTACTGTTAACTATGTCATCTCTGCATTTTTCTTTAAAAGAATTCATGTTTACATTTTTCATAGCACGTGTAGTTACTGGTATACTGCACCATGCTTTCATGCATTTATATTGTATGTAGTCCTGACAGCTATCCTTCATTACACACTCGACTGCATTGCTTCTCGTGTGTATTTTTGTGATGACTTGATCATCAAAAATGTGTTTTAGAGGCACTGGAAAAGATTTTTGCTGTGTGTGCGCTGCTAATATGATGCGTTTATACTTACACATTTCAGCAATGTCAAGCCATTTTACTTTGTCCCTATCAATCTCATTAGAGTTGAGCGTGAATAAGCATTTTTTCGCATCCTTTATGATTTTGTTCACTTTATAGAGAGAGTTTTTTGTTGCTTCTCCCCACACTGAACACATATAGTATACTTGTGACAAAACAAGCGATTCCATAGCAAGCTTGACTTGAGTAGAGGTGAGCAAATTTCCCATAATACGGAGCTTCCACAACATTTTATTAGCTTTTGTCACAATATGATCAGTGTGTTGATTCCAATTTAGTTCTTGATCTTTTATAAGTCCTAAAGATTTTATTTTGTCACTGCACTTTACTATATGTTCATCAATTTGTATAGTTTGTTTCATTGCAATTTGCTTATGTTTCTTTTTAGAATGTATTATCATTTCGGTTTTCGTGACATTTAATTCCAGATCATTTTCCTTGAACCATGTACATATTGCATTGCAGTCATCTTGAAGTTTTTGCATATCCTCTTCAATATTTTTTATTTCAATTTCTCTGCCTGTTTGACTATCATCAGCAAATAGTACTAAATCGCTGGATTTTATGGCTTTGTACAAATCATTAATAAACAATGCAAATAAAATTCCACTTAGACATCCACCTTGCACTATGCCTCTTACTGTTTTAACTATATTTGAGACTTCGTCATTGCACTGAACATATTGATATCTATCATTAATATATGCACTAAACCACTTCGTGTTGATTTTATATGCTTTCATTTTACAAAGAAGTATTAGTCTGTTCACTGTGTCAAACGCTTTTCTGACATCCAACGTTACTATTCCATACATCATGTATTTTTCTAACGCTCGTTTTACTTTATTTAGCATATACAATTCAGCATGTTCTGTGTTATGACCAGGCCTGAATCCATATTGGTTTTCATATAAAATGTTGTTATTTAGGATAAATGTTCTTAGTTGAAAGTAAACACATTTTTCAACAAGTTTTGATATTTCAGGCAATATGCTAATTGGTCTTAATTCATTAGGAGAGCTTGGTTTGTCAACTTTTGGTATAGCTATGATTTTTGCAATTTTCATTTTTCGAGGCACTTCACCATTTACTAATGACTCATTTATAATATGTAGTAGTATGTGTTTGAATGTTTCTATATTCATTAATATGTTAAATAGATTGTTGCACATACCCAAACTGTCCATACTAGTACTGGTTTTGTTTTTCATTTTTTTCCATGCGTGTATAAGTTGAGTCATGTTTATAGGTTGTACATTAAATTCTTCATGTGTTTGCTCTTCTATTTTAGCAGTAAAGTTGGTTAGTATGTCTTTTCCTGATATATTCATAAAGTAATCATTCACTTCTGTAGCTTTGAATGGTATACTTTGCTTATTCTTATTCGTGCACATTTTGTTTAATACAGGCCAAAAACCTTTTTTCTCTATGTCTATTTGTGTATACTTCTTAGTGTCACTTACAACTAGCTTTTTTACTAACGCTGTTTTCTTTCTATATTCTTGCTTTAAGTGTGGGTTTTCCTTCATCTGCTTATGAATTGCATTCCTCATTTTAATTTCAATTTTGGTGTTTTTACTTAGCTTCAGTCTACGGTTGTGTATCACAATGCTTTTTACTCTTTCAGGTACATATTTTGTTAAAATGTTATTCATCATGTCATGGAATACATTGAATTTGTCATCTAGTTGAGAGAGATCCTGTATTTTCTTCATACTGTCATTTAGCTCTTCTTTTACTTTCTCTAACTTTATATATGAATAGTCCCGATACTTGAAGCTTGTTTTGTATTTACATGTTTTCTTAATGTTCAATTTTACACTTATAGCATGGTGGTCTGATATATGTGTATTAATGACTTTAGTACCTTTACATGTCTCTTCTCTATTAGTAACGAATAAATCCAGCATAGCATTATTCCTTGTCGGCTCAGTTACTAGTTGCTTCACTTTGTATTTTAGCATCATGTGTTCTAATATAGAATAGCACCATCCATATCGTAAGTTGTAGTCACCAGTAATAATTTACATTTTGTTAGTTTTTCCAAGTTCGTCACATATCATTTCTATAGCATCAATATCAGTATTTACCGTTGTCACTTCATAACAAGGAGGCCTATATACACATACAACTATTAATGCTTTCTCATTCCCACTTTTTACACTTACAGCAACATGCTCAATTTTAGAAGTCTTCGTGATCATATCACTGCATTGTAGGTTATATTGCTTAGTCTTTAATGTATTATTTACAAGTATAGCGACACCACCGCCTTTTCTTTTCTTTGACTGCTTGAAAGTTCTATCTTCTCGGTATATGTTATATCCAAGGAAAGGAGGTAGTGTCTTGTCAGTGGTTAAAAATGTTTCAGATATGCACATTATGTCACAAGTCATATTCCTTATTAGGTTGTCAATGTTATAAAATTTGTTATTAACAGATTGTACATTTAAATGCATTATGTGTAGTTCTTGAAGTGTAGCTTTGTGTTGTTTAGTGTGTAGTTTGTGTGTAGTTTGTAGTCATTCATTTGTTTCCATGTTCATTCCTGTCGATATATATGTGCTGCAAGCTCCTTCTTGTTCAGGTTCATTTAGCTTTTGCTTTTTGTTCATCTTTTCTTCCTCCTCTTTTTCTTGCAATAGCTTTGCTTTGTACTCCGCTCTTCTTTTCTTACTTTCAGTTTGTTGCATGGGAGTTTCATCCTTAGTCACATACATACCTTTCATGTCTGTTTGCTCTTTCATCTTTATACTATTTTCTAAGGTTTCCATAACTTCATTAATATCAGCTAGCCTTACTCTTATTGGTCTTATTCTGCCTTCTTGTATTCTACCTATTCTGGTATTTCTTAGCATCAGTCTGTTTTTCGGTTTTGGACATATTAAAGTCATCACTTTTTGTAGTATGTTAATTTGCTCACTGTTTTCAGGTATACCATGTATTATTATGTTAGCTGCTCTTCTCATTCTTTCTTGCTTTTCGTCTAGCTCTTTATACTTTTTCTCTATGCTTGCTATGTCTTTCGCTATTTCAGAAAAATGCTCGCTATGCTTCTTCAGTATTTCATCATGCTTTCCTATATCTTTTGTGTTGCTGTCAAACTCACCTTGTAGATCGTCAATTCTATCACCTTGTTCTTCTTGCTGTTTCTTTACTAGCACTACTTCACTCTCAACAACGTTGACTCTTGTTGTGAGCTCATCTATTCGGTCTTTAATGTCTTTGTTCGCTCGATGTAGTTCATTGAAATGCATGTTCATGAATTTTTTAAGCTCTGCATTTGATACACTTTCTTCTTCATTTTGCACTTCACTGTGGTTATTACTTGCTGTGATATCTGGTGATTTAGGTACTTTTGTTGATGTATTTTGTGTGTTTGTTGTACTGGCTGCATGTTGTTTTTGTGGTGAATGCATTGGAAGCATTTTGTTTATGTAAATTTTCTATACTATTATAACTTAAAACTGTTCTTATTTTTATAATTATGCTTTGAATGTGTATATATATTATGACTTGTATTCTATTTCTTATTATGTTTTCACTTTTCAGAACTATTCAGGAATTTTCACTATTTCTAATTGATTATGATTTATGATGATAATTTTACTGGATCACTTGTATGATTACGATTCGATTGATGTATTGCACACTTTTTTTCACACACTAATAAATATTTTATTTATAAGAAAGACGGAGCTCAGATAGTATGCACTTGTATCTGATATGCTTGATCTTATTGAATTCACTTGGAGTTACTCTACACGATTTTTCAGAACAGTCTATATTGAGGCCACTACTGCTTCATAAAAGCTTGTTTTCAAATGGAAATGCACAGAAAATCTATATTACACGATCATTTTCAAATGTCGCATTAGTTTGTAGCAACCTGAGAAAGCTCTCTTCAAGATGTCATAGTTTTGACATGAATGCGCTTCTGGTATCCAAGCATTACAACTTCACGTTTACGCAAATAAGAACAGACCAAATTTCGCCGGAGTATAAATTTCAATATTTCGAAACTTCAAGTTCCTATTCGCACTATGGAGACAGCATACAGCACATGGCCCACATTAAAACGGGACTTTTGTTGGAGAGGCTTGTAAGTGATTCAGTGTTTTATTGTTCAAGTCTACGCCATAGACTCAGTCACTCAAGACTCTCTGCCGGCATGCAATCCTGGATAGGGATAATGTCAGTACCCAGCGTGGTTTGTATGATGGTTTCATTGGCGGCCATTTTACTGTTTACTAACTACCTACGCAAGAACCATTCCAAGACCAACTTGCTTGAGTTGATTGGAGAGTTTCTTGGCTTTTCGATTGAAAATGCACAAAAACGCCCAAAATTCATATTTTTTGTCAGCTTACTTGGAATGACAATATGTCCAAATTACACAAATGAGGTAACAGCTCGTGTGACCGTGTTTGTACACGAAAAGCCCTACAAAACACTTAGTGACCTACTGCTAAACGGGTTTAAAGTTGTATGGCCAGGTAATTATTATAGTGGTCCAGTTGCATGGGAATCTTACTATAAAGAATACGAAAAAAGGAATTTGTCAAATCTACTGAATAGCAGCATTTACTACAACAGAACAATTGTGGAATCATACGAAACACGTGTTAGCTTTTTGATGAGAAAATACGCTATTTTGTATCAGAAATATCAGGCATATTTACTGGCTTTAGAAAATGGCGTAACTAAACAATCCAATGACAGTTTCAAGAAATGTTTTCTGCTGTCCGAAACACTTTCCAACAGACATCATTATCATATTACGTATACAGTTAACCGGGTATGGGTATTAAAAACACTCCAGCTCATTAAAGAAGGAGGATTTGTGCAAAAATGGGATGACTGGCAGTCCTTTGCTCAAAAATTTGAGGCACGAGTGCAAGGCCTAGAGTTTTCACCCGACCTAGTCATAACGACTGGAAATTATATAGAATTTAAGCATTTGCTAGTAGCATTCCTGCTTGTTTGTATCCTTTGGAGTTATGCTGGAGTTTTGTTTGCAGCTGAGGTTGTGTACAAAAAACGAAGTAACTTAGAACTTCTATATCCGAGAAACGTCGACGTGATAACGATTCTGTCGAAAAAAGTACCCATAGTGAAAACGCATAAAATGCAAAATGCTACAGCGCCTTTGTTCAAAAAGTGTCTCACGTATGTGAAGCGAATGCAATGCGTGTTCTTATACTCAGTAAAGCGCTTCTGCATTTTACAGTGGCGAATCCGATGCGTTTGTAAATGGCACTCGTAAAATTTGCATCAACTTATCGTATTTGCAGGCCTATTATCATTCATTTCCTTATTCCCAAAAATATCATAGCATAACTTAGGCAACCGATTACAAAAAAAGGCTGCTGCTGGCTAAATATGGCTCTTCTGCTAATAGATATCTCTTTGAGATGTGTAGTAAGGTGTATACAAAACTTATAGAACCACAAATGCATTTTTAGATATTTATCAATCAAGCTCGTATAAAATAATCTGAAATATTCAGAAAATTCTGAATGCTGTTTTATTAGGAAGCACATGAAATTTGCAAAATATCAGCATAAGTTATGAGACCTTATGATTATGATTAAATCAAATGCTTTGTAGTTAGAACAACAGCAATACCTATTTTATATTTTACAAAACACTTCGTACGGTTTGTAAAATCTATTGTTTGTCAACAAACAACACAATAGCCAATTCCAGTAATCTCGTAAATATATCTGGTAAAGAAAACGTACTACAAAATATATCTGGTTTACATCATTAAAGAACAGAAAGTAACTTAGAAAGGTTCCGACAAATGCTGTGTGCCAACATGGTGTAATGATTGCAAATAATTTTTTTCCCCTCACCAGGAAATACCAAAATAACTACTAGTTAACTTTTTATACCAGAGCAATATTTCATAAAGTTCAGAATAAAACTTTTGAGTATGCACGTGTGTCTATTTTTTGTCGAATTGGTATATATATATGAGTACTTTTAAATATCTACTGAACTAAGTATTCAGTGTCTGCAAAACCTTCCGCTATTCAGGCGTTGTATACGCTTGTATGTCTACATTTTAACGTTTGATAATTGTAAATAAAAGGGCAAAACTTGTCTGCAGACGGATGTGATATTACTACTTTGAAAGTTTGGAAGAATTATTAAACCGATTTTAACGAAAAGTATAAATATATAATATAAGAATTTGTGTTGGTTAGATGCCATATTTGTAAAAGTTGGTGGATTGGTGGATTTTGTTTATGCCAGATGCGTCGACGAACACAATAATGATGCTGTACGTCCTACAAAGTTACTCTAACACGTTTAATTCATCTGGATATCAGTGTTTAAATGTAGGTATTTATTGCACAATTACAAATCTAATTTTGGTTTTAAAACACCTTTTGATCAATTTGCAATCATAATATGCTGTTCTTTCTAAACTCTTCCACAAGTCAATTTTGCCCTTTTTATTAAAAAATTATAAGTATGACAAAACGCTTTTTCTAAACAAAATTTCAACACTGCAGTTTTCTTCTAAAACGAAAGCAAAATCTTCACAAACTTCACTGCGTTATTATAAACATCTTTAATATTTCCCAAAATCGGGTACTTCGAATCAAAAAACAGTTACTGCGTCTGCGCCCCACGTAAGTCACCTGCAAATCGTTTTGGTCACCATTTTCCATTTTTCAATAATTGCATCTAATATCTGCACTTTAGCTAAATTTCTAGCGAAGGTTAGTATCCTAAGAACGCTTTATATAGAGCTGGAAACCCACGGACACTTACTTATATATCAGGCTTTTAGCGTCTCGGGGTAATTGACTTCAACATCTTTGGAGAGATGGACGGAGGTTTCAGTAGATACAAACAATTCCCAGAAAACCAAATATAAACATTTCTAAATTGTGCTTACATTATTTTTATCGTACTATCCAAAAGCGCCAATTTTCAAAAGCTGATGACAGTGTCCAAAAATCTCTTAACCAATGTTCCAGAACGCTTCTTATCTCCCATTTTTCTGAACCACCCACGCTGGTTCCCAAAGCCGAACCTTGTCCTCCTGCCCCACTTCCACTATTTCTTTTCTCGTCATCAACACCCAAAATACTTTGTCCTGCTCCAAATTCTCCACTGGCTTGACTGGTCAAACCACCACTCTCACTAAAGGTTCCACCAGCTCCCCCAGATCCAACACTATCCTCATTTTCTCATATCCGGCATTCCCCACCATTCCCAATACCCTGAGCCCTCCCCTCTTCCAGTTTTACTTTTGAGCCAGCAGAAGGCCCTTGAACCTGAGTGTCGCTTGCTTTCCCACTTGCTCCACCAACCTTGCCAAAACCACCAAGGTTTATAAAAGGAGTGGTTCAAAAAGCCTTGTTTGTTATGGTTACCTCAGAAATCCTAAATTACACTACCCTTCTTATTTATATCTTAAACCTATTCAGCCCTCACATCCATCCACCCTTCATCCAAATGGAAAACACAAGCAAGATAAATCTACACGCATTCCCCTCCATCCCACCATGATCTTGCGTACCATCTTAGCCTGATATTTTGCCAGTCGTGGAATAACCATGAAAATGCTGCTGTTGGATTGTAGTAGGGTCCGGAGTCTTTCATGAATGAAAGAAAAAAAGTCTTTCATTCCTTTCATTACCCTTTCATTCACTGAAAGGAATGGAAAGGAATGACGTTTTTCCAAAACCAATAATGAAAGAAAGGGAATGAAATGGAAGCCTCAAAGGAATGGAATGGAAATGAAAGACTTGAAAGGAATCCGTTCCTTTCAAATGCAAAATTTTGCAAAGTATTTAAATTGGTCAAAAACATAACTCCAGTAATTGGAAATTGATAAATATATCCAATAAATCAGTGACTATGTCCAATCAATACATTTAATTAACAAAAACTAAGGTATTTTTCGATTATTTAGCTCAGTGTGATATTATTGTTTTAAATAATTCCAGTCGTGTTTGGAATTGAAACCAATTCAATTATAATGAATTATTGTTAATTAAACTTGTTTTGATAGCAATTTACTGAGTTTTGGTATGTTTTACACCGTTTTTAATCATAAATGGAAAATTATGCATGTTGAATGACATTTGTCATTCCTTTGCATTCCTTTCCCTTCATTCACCTGAAAGGAATGAAAGGAATGACATTTTTCAAAATCTGAACGACTTTGAAAGACAACATTCCTTCTGAAATACTTTGAATGAAAGGAATGACAATAATGAAAGGCTTTGAAAGACTCCGGACCCTAGACTGGGTGGTGCTATCATATTTCCGGTCATGAAACCATTGTACGCAAAGCAAAGGAGAAACAACGCCTCCAAAAATAATACGCAAATCATAGATCTTTCCGAGTTCTGTGCAAATACCATGGCAACTATGTTTATAAAGGCAGTAGCCAAGCTGGAGTTTTTTACCTGCTTATAAAATTCTTGTATTTTCCCTCTGAACATGAAGAACAATAACATGGTCAGGCATGACAGGGAAAGAAACATCCAGCAGTACCAATCAAAAGGAGTAGCTAAAATATTGAATATAGTGGAGGTTGTATTTTCGTCTTTTGTTATTGGGTAGCGTATTGGGAGTGTGTATGTACGCCAAAACACAATACCAACTTGTTCAATTCGATCCTTTGGAGCCCCATAAGCCTCTGCTATAAATTTAGGAAATACAAATGCTCTAGCTCTAGCATATACTTTGTTTTGGTAATACAAATCCAAACTGGTTTTATCTCTGGCTGATGCATCGTAAAGCATAGTATGATTTAACTTTTGGGCAAGTGCATTATAGATGATTGTATTGCCGTCGGGACAGTAATATTTCCTACCACCTGAGTGATCTGAATATTTCTCAAGCGTCAATTGGTACGGACAGTTTTCAGTGCGTATATATAGTCTTGAATATTGACAAATAACTAAAGATTTTGCATGGAATATCGTTTCTATTACCCATTTTACAAGATTCTCTACGTTCTTGAACATTTGTAGAGCATCGCGTTCTTCTTCACTACGACAGTCCGTGCAAACTGGTATTGTTGAACTAACATTGTAGCATAATAAGTTGTAAAAATCTTTGTGTATCCGAGTTTCAACCATAACAGCAAACGTTGGAACTGGTGACTGGAAAATCCAAAAAGAAGCGGACTTTCCATTTACAAATCTTTTGGGAAGAAGTTCAATTTCATGGGAATTTGTGGTAAATCCCAGCATTACAGCATGTCACACAAATTCGAATGGATCTGTATTGCCCAACCACATCCGTTAACCACAGCGTCCAACCAGTTAGTGGCTGGCGAGAAAGTGATATGCGATGTTCGTTGATCTGATCAAGAGACGAGATTATAAGTGTACAAAAGTTTAGTTCACGATTGCGAAAGTTTACCACAGGTTTAATGTAGGAAATATGATATTCTTCTGTTTTTTCTGCAGTTGTCTCTGTCTTTCTGTTACTGACTTGGTATGGTTTAAACTTGGTGTCGACTATTTGCCAAAGCACAATGGGGCCTTTCTGGTTTTGTTTTGTATCAATATTTTCTTGATATATTCCAAAATTGCTATTAAGTAGATCCAATGTTGTTTGTAGATCTGGCTGCTTAGTATAACTAAAATGCTGCTGGGTGAAGTTAGTAGGACGAATGAGGTAGACAACACAAAAATTGTAGCGATCTGAAATTTTTGGAGGTAACGTTGTGCTACTGAAACAAAAGAAACACAAATTTGTTAAAATAATAATAGAAAATATTTTAATATCCATGTCTGCTGAGAGAATAGCTTGTAGAGGTTTGCGCTTTGGAACTGGTGGATGGAAACTACACAAAGTAAAATCAATAGCAATTTAAAAAGCTGACAGGCTTTTAAAATTTTCTTTTACTAAACTAATCTAGGGATGAGTATTAAAGACTATTGATACGCTATAGAAAATACAATTTAGTTTTTAATTAAAATCCGAATAAACAGGGTAATAAACTAAGTACTCATTTATTCAGAACGTGTTTGATTTGGCTCTATCCTGTCCTTCCACAAATCGCGATTTTTATAAAAGGACTTTGAATATATCAATAATTGGAAATTGTAATACTCTTTTACCTATCCTATATTACAACTTTGCTGAAACCTTGTTGAAATTTTGATTGAATGCTAGTGTTACGGATACCCGTGAAAACCATGACGTTGCAAAGTAGCACAGAAAGACAGATCATGAAGCTAACTCGATACAGGTAGAGATTGTCAACTATAGAATAGTTAGAATTGTGGTGATGATATGATATGTATTAGTTCATGCCCTGGATCCCACTACTTATGAATTCTGCGCCTTACAATGCCCTGGTTACCTCATTGCTAGTCGTGTCGATGCCTGTCCAATCCTCAGCCAAAATATAATGCGGTTCAAATGCACAAATCATATCCTTACAATATGCTATATACAAAATAATGAATGTACTTGAATTGCACTCTGCATCCAACTTGAAGAAATATTTAATGCATCAGCCTTTCTACTCTCTACAGCATAGTTAATTGCCGACCAGCCCAAAGTATCCTGAAGTATGGGATATAAAAGTTTATGCATGTGTGTACATCGCTTTGCCCGGACCAATCAATAAATCTTCACGCTGGCATTAGGTTAATTACTGCCATACCTATTTAGGAAAAACCAACCCGTGGAGACGAATATGCCTTGCAATATTAATAAGAAGAAAATCAATATTTCTAGTTGTATTTTTCGTGTATGCATGTTAATACACACGAGCTGCATTTAAATCTGAAGTTCAAAGTTTATTACTGCGTTTAGTTTTCAGATACATATTACATTTAATAAAACTTTTATATTTATCTTAAACATATAAGTTAATTCAAAGCGGAAATAAACATCAATAAACAATTTGTGGAACTTGCATGAATTTTAAACATTTGCATCTTGATTTAGTTAATGTATATGTGCAATTCAGTAACTTGTATGTATATTCCTTCGTGCTAATGTTGCAATATGGTATTTACTTTAACCACGACGGAAAATTCAAAAAATCAATATCATACATAAATATATGATAATAGCGACAAAATAAGAGTTCAGGTTAAGTTTAAAAATAAGTTGTGTTCATAGCAATTTGTTTGTTTCCAGACGTCTGCTTTCAGGCCCTTATGCATGCGCGTGTAGAGTCCAGCTACTAAAATACCTCAATGTTTACAAGAAATATACTCCCAAAAATAAACTTGATAAATAAGTGCAAACATTGCTAATTATAACAGATTCCTTTACAGAAAATAATAAAGCAACACGCTTCAACTGTTCCACATGTTGAAGGCGGCGTGTGACGACATTATTGTGTGGTATTAACATTAATATGCCTGCGCTAAGAGAAACCCAAAAATCCATAAAACATATTCTGTACTGCAAAGTGGGTAAATTTGGAATTAGATAAGTACATTCATTTGCAAAAACTTAGTTACCATAATTTATATAAAATCAAAATATCCAGAACCATTTTTGTCATATTTATCAATTGTAGCCATTTCGAAAGTCAAATTTCAGTTTTGGGAAAACAGTAAATAATAATATTAGAATGCACAGTATGATGAGACTTTGGTGCCTGACGGTTCAGCTAAATCTAGTACAAGCTTTACTTTGGCAATCCTTAGGACCTAATATTGATTTAAGGGAAGTTCTACAAGCGTTTAGTACGTGCTCCGTAGTGCTAGCCAACAATGCGATCCAACATCCAATATTTCGAAACAAAACAACCGGTGAAGTATATAACACACTGACTCCAGAAGTTCCCATACTAAGCAAGTTGTATATTCTTAGAGCAAGTAGCAACGGCAGATTTTTGTGCAACAATTACTTCTATGAATATGTGAATAACCGTGACGACAGAAAAAGACCACAACCTAGTTCAAAGCTCACCTGTTCTATCTTGCTATACATAAAGCCTATGGTTTGCCAGCAATGGAAAGTTTACACCTTTGTTGGTTACCGACTGGAGTCATTTCTACCACAAAGATTTTACGACGGCTTTATGTCACATATAGCTCCTACACAACGCGCATGCAGGTATTGTTTTTTGCTCAAATTGACGTAGGTTATAAACACGGAACGACGACCGCATCAGACTATGACTCCCTGTTTTTTGCAGTTGATAGCTTTTTTAAACTTCCTAGAGCAATGTACACACACGTAATTAAAATATTGATACTTATTCAGCATGTAAATACACAACTTGGTATTGAGGTTATTCCAACAAACTACTATTTAGTTGGTTTTCACAACGGAATGTTACAGTTTTATGACAACGTGATCCGCAACTGTAAAAAGGTAAACGATTCCTTCAAACTTCCATGCTTTTACTCTACATTTGCTAAGACTGCTAAGTTGAATTATTTCAGCTACCCGAATTCTTTAAGTTTGACACAAATTGTGAGATTGTCAGCCAAACCTGTAAGCCAAACTGTATTATCATATCATGTTCTTTTTACAGTAAGCGATTATAGTCGATTTGGTACTGCTAGTTTACCCATGTTTATTCTAACAGCTTTGTTTATAAACCTAACTGTGTTTGAGCAAGGATATCTTTCTCAGACTTGGTACCACTCAAATTTTCCAATGCTATATGTATTCGAGATCCCTTGGTCTCCGAAAATTGTAGAGAGTCCCAACTCCATGTTTTCAATTATATGCACTCAGCTAAGAACGGAAGTTACAGGAGTAAAATGGAATGGGTTTATCACCGCGTTTGATATATACAGCTGGTTTTGAATCTACAATAAATCAAGTTGTATAAAAAAATCTGATATCAATTTGTTAGTAGCAAAGATAAAGGAATTTATTTCAGCAAACTTTAATTTTTTCTTGTTTCAAGTGAATGGAAACCGTCAAAGAAATAAAATCTGTTTTTGTTTAGGTCTAACAACCTTTACAAAAAGGTGGAATGAATGAAGGATCGGGTTTGGAATACATTTTCTTAAGAATATTCGTTTCATGCATTGGTTTTCTAAGTATCAAATTGTTCTTGAACCTACATTGGAATAAATAAATTTGTTTGCTATGCATTATCAACGATTGGGTTGTCACGCTGAGATTCTTGAGAACCTTATTATTCACTTACTGTAAGAATGGAACGTGGCACATGCCTTGCGTTTTACACCCGCAGAAACAAATATTAAAATCAGAGATGGCTAAACCCGCGGGTTTCTACATTAAAACCCGCCGGGTTAGGTTTAAATGGGTAATAACGGGTTTGCTGGTTTTAACGGGCGAATATGGACATTAATGGGTTTTATTTGAGTATACATACATACATGTATATGGGGCCATAGAAACTGGCGCCATTTATGGGTTTAAATTTAACATGGGGTTTTATTATTGCCCAAAAAACCCAGCCCAACCAGGTGCCGGTGGGGGCGTTAAAACCCGGGCAAAAACGGGTTACCCAGTCTAGATTTTAACCCGCGAGCCATCTCTGATTAAAATCGTTATATTGGATTTCCTGTTTATTTACCACACAGACATACACTCTATTGCAAATTGCAAACACAAGCACCATTCCAAAACTGACCTTACCTATACGTGTTTGAAACATTACGACAAATTGTATTCCTACAAAATCAAAATTGTTGCAAGTTAGCATAAATAACTAGCTGCTGTACAACGTATTGAACGTAATAGCCGGTTCCCTTTAATTTTGATTTGAGACGTCGTTAGGTATTTCATTTTTAATTTAGTTTGATTTTACCTAGAGCAAACTAAGCGGACAAAATGACATTGCATAGTTTTCTTGGAAAGACGTGTCAAAAGACAAGCCACCATTAGGCTGAAACGGCTTATAATTTATTCAGTTGTGCTCTATGTTACAAACCTTGAGTCAAAAATGCTGATCCTGAAATCTGAAAGCGCTTAACTTAAAATACAAAATAGATTGTATAGCTATACATGAATAGTGATGGCAAACGATTAATCGCGATTCGAAAACGATTTCCGATCCGATTTTTGATGAAAACGTTTGAAAATTGGTAAAATCGCAATTTTTCCCAACTACAAAACTTATGCCACAAAATCTACTCAAAGCTATACAAATTTAAATAAAGTGAGTTACAAGTAATTAAAAATGGTCAAAACGCAGAATGAACCCAAGTATTTGGTTTACATCTGCTCTGTCAAGAAGTTCCTGACCGACGTAGCAATAATTTTTTCAGGTTTCGTTTACCACGCACATATAAATTAACCAGTTTGTAAAAATCGCGATTAATTGCGATTCCGATCCGATTTTTGTATAAAACGTTTACAAACGATTTTTCACAGACCAAACCGTTTCCGATTTTTGGATAAAACGTTTGGACAAAAATCGGTTTAATCGCGAGTAATCGCGATTAGTATTCGATTTCTGCCATCACTATACATGAAACTCTTTTGAAAATTTCTAACTGTCTGTGAGTATCTGAAATCCTTTTAAAAACACAATCCTATATCATAATTTGTTCAAATCGACCACTGAGATTACTCAAATGCAAGTGCAATCGCATTGTCTTTGTTCTTTTACTTTACATAAATGCAATATTATATACATTTCTTAGAAATATTTTTCCTAGAAAACTATTGTTTTTCAAATTATTGGCAATAATCCAAAGTATAATGTAACCAAAATTTATGAAAACGCAGTTGAAACAGTTTTTGTGGCGAAGAGTATAAAAAGGCTTACTCAATTTTTCTTGTTGTTAGTACGTTACTTACCTGTACCTTAGAAAACACGATTTGTTTAGTTACTTATAAGCTATTAATTTTCCGTTAAATGCGTTATACTTAATCAACTATCAGTGCAATAAAACCATGCACATAATTAAAATAATATTGTTACGGACTCATGGAGGAGGAAAGCTTGGCTTGGAAAGAATAGTCATAAGAAAAAATGTCTTTGTTCGGAATCTTAGATTCCCCATGTAAAAAGTAGTAACGGTCATCTCCCTCGCAATGACCACGCAGTCCTGGCACGGTGTGAGCGGGAGCCATGCAGTCCGGTACGGTGGCAAAGGGATGATCGTGCACTTTCTTGTTCCTCGTCTCTCTGTCTGTCTATTCATCCATTGTTCACTTGCCTCGGAACTTGGTGAAGAAATTTGTGTCTTTGAGATAATTTTTGTCGTATAATTTCAGTCTAATAATTTGTTCGGAAATAAATGTGATTCCAATTTGGGAAATAAATAAAAGCTCCTTTGTCTGTTAAAATTAAAAGATTCTCCGGCGTGTACTGTTGCTAATTAAGTATTCATTTTGTGGAAATACGGACACTTTCGGTCAGTTAGCTAACAGTAGGACGTGTAACGGGAATAGAGGATAGTTTTAGCAGGCATTAGGGAAAGTAGACATTTTTAAACATTGATCCGTGCACCGAACGAGCTGGGACAAGTGCCTGATTCGGGGAAAACCACAACATTTGTGCCGAAACTGTGGATTGTGTTCGGAAGTGTTATAAAATGTCGTCGAAGAGTTCGAGGAGTTCGAAAACGTCGGTGACGTCTGTGCCCAAGACCTCCATGGCCAGTTCAAGAAGGATGGTTAACGCCGCAAAGAAACTGGAACTGGAGAAGAGGGAGAAGCTGATGGATTTGCAGCACCAGTTCGACGAAGACCTGGAAGAGATTGTCGGGTTAATTGAGGAGGAGCAGAGGAGACCCTCTAGAAAGAAGAGGGAGGATGGCGTGGCCAAGCTGGAGCGTGACAAGGAGCGCTTGGAAAAGAAGTTTGCAAGGAATCAGAAGCAGGTGGAGGAGAAATTTGCGCTTCTGTTGGAAAAGGCTAATCTGGAGGAGAAGGAGGAAGAGGATGACGATGATTACCAAAGTTTTGACGAAAGCGAAAAAGTTGTTATTGACAATTTCCAGTTCCCGGACGACACAAAGGAACAAAAGGACTCCCCCAGTGATAAGCCAGCAGTAGAAGACCAGCTAAGTTTACCACCAGCTCATGGTCCACACGGAGAAGACGTCATGGACAAGGATGTCATGTTGATGACTCTAATGAAGAGTCAGCTGAGCTTTATGGAGAAAAGCACCGCTGCTAAAAGCGAGAAGTTCCTCCCGGAGTTTACTGGAGATGCTGCACAGTGGGGCAACTTCAAGTCCGCTTTTGATCGGTCAACGGACAAATTCAGCATAAGCAACGGTGAGAACTTAGGGAGGTTGCATAGAGCCTTAAAGGGCAAAGCAAAGGAGGTTGTCGAGCACATGCTCGCTAACATTGACAATGTGCCGGCCATTATGAAGACGCTGGAGATGCGGTTCGGGCGCCCAGAGTTTGTGCTGGACTACTTGGTGGAAAAGGCCAAAGAAAGTAGAAGGCCTGACATGGCCAAGCCGGAGACTATTGTGGAATTTGGAACTTGTGTGCAGGCGTTGGTGACAAGCATCAACTCTTATAAGCGGCCCAGCTACATGTCGAACACCCAGCTGGTTAAAGAGTTAGCGGAGAAACTCCCGGGGACTATGAAAGGATCATGGTTTGAGTACCTGGCGGATGATGAAGAGAGGGAGCCAGATCTTCATAACTTTTCTACTTGGTTAGAGAAGAAAGTTAGAGCTGCGCTGCTGCAAGTGAAGCCCACGGTGGGGAAGGATTGGTCGGATGAAAAGAACAATAGCAGCCGATCAAGTGGGAACATGGGGTCCTTGCATGCATCTGTTGGAGATGAAAGGGAGGATTCCGAGGAGAAACGAGGGAAACCTTGTCCATGCTGCCAAAAAAGAGGACATAGTTTGGATGTCTGCTGGGGTTTGAAGAAAAAATCCAGGCAAGAACTTTGGAAGATTGCTAAAGAGGCGAGGGTGTGCTATTGTTGCCTCAAGGACAGCCACATCACGAAGGATTGTCCAGAAGGGAAAGAGTGTGGAAAAGATGGCTGCACTCGGCGTCACCATCCTCTGCTTCATTTTAAGGAGTGGTCAGGGCCAAGGAAAAGCGAGTCCTCCGAGGAGAAGAAAGAACAGAAGAATGCTAAGCCTCCTGACAAGAAAGAACAAGAAGGAGCCAATATTGGGTATATTGGGTTATCCGCCACGATAATTAGCGGCACGGATGGACCACTACCAATCGTACCGGTGCGAGTGCAGGGGCCTGGAGGAATAAGGAGGGTGTATGCTCTTTTGGACTCTGGATGTACTCGGACTTTAATAACTAAAGAATTAGCCGAGTATTTGGAGCTGGACGGACCGTCAATCCGCTACCGCCACCGTGTAATGCAAGGAGGAGTAGTGGAGTCACCTGCTAAGCTGGTGAATTTTGAAATTGCTGGAAGTTACAGGAGGGCAAAAAACTTCCAGATTACCGACGCGGTTACGATTGGGGAAGTAGGGTTGGCTCCATACTCGATGGATGTGAGTAAAGCTAAGGAGATGTGGCCTTATCTTGGAAGGTACAAGGGACCTTCTCTTTTCAATGTGATACCGGAGGTGGTCATTGGAGGAGACCATGGGTTCATCACAATGGACCTAGATTTGCTGTACGCAACGGAGGATAAGCCAGTTGGAAGAAGGACAGCCTTGGGCTGGTATTTGCAAGGCAAGTTACTAGATACCAACACCGTTGGAGCTGCCTGTCACCTGAGTGGAACTCCAATCGACAAGGCGTTGGATAAGCTTATAGTGGAGTCCAAGTCGGATGAAAGCAGCAAGGCAGAAAGAGAAAAATTGTCGCTGTCAAAGAAGGATGAGAGACCGCTGGAGATTTTGGAGAAGACCTCTATGCAGCAGAAAAATGGGAGTTGGAAAACTGGACCATTTTTAGAGGATTATCCTTTCCCTAAGACCAGTTGTGATGCAGCCCTATACAAATTGAAGGAAATGGGACTGGCAAAGGTGGAAGAATGGAGATGGGTACCAACTGCGGAGAACGTAGCCGACGAAGAAACCCGGCTACGTGGGAATGCAGATCTCCGCAACGAATGTCGCCGGATACGGGGGCCGGAGTTTCTCAAGTTGGATGAAAAAGAATGGCCACGTAAGATTGCGGATGCTGAAGTTGGAATAGCAGCGGAAGAAGAACGTATTGGGAATGAAGTACTGCTAGGGAAAGTGAAGAAAGTATTGGCGGAGGTGATGGAGAAGTTTCCTAAGGAGCAGACTATGTTGACAGCTCTAAAAGCGGTCGAAAATGCTGTGAACGTGAGACCATCGGACCATGTCTCCAGCGACCCGGATGATCCAGCCTGCGTTACCCAAAATCATTTTAGGAGAGGAATCGGAGTAGCATCAGGTGAAGTAACAAGCCAAGCGGTGATGTCGAGCTCACAGTATTTTGGTGATGGAGTGACCAGTGATCGGGAAAGGTATGACAAGATGTGGGAGAAAGCGCCACTTGTGGCAAAAAAGTTTTGGGAACGGGGGAGAAAGGAGGTTCGGCCGGATCTGTTGCGGAGAAATAGGTGGAACGCGGTGACAGAGCGAGCAGGAGACATCGAGATCTTGGTAGACGACCTGAAGCCAAGAAATGAATGGAGCAAAGCGGTGGTCACCAAGACGTTTCCGGCAAGCGACGGATCCGTGAGGAAAGTGGAAGTCTCAATTCGCAACTTTGAGACGAAGGCAGTGAAGACCTACCTGAGGGAAGTGGCAAAGGTTTGTCCTACCGGACTCCGGATTTGTGATTTGGAAACTGAAAGTTCCCAAATCAGGGGGCCGGAAAATGTTACGGACTCATGGAGGAGGAAAGCTTGGCTTGGAAAGAATAGTCATAAGAAAAAATGTCTTTGTTCGGAATCTTAGATTCCCCATGTAAAAAGTAGTAACGGTCATCTCCCTCGCAATGACCACGCAGTCCTGGCACGGTGTGAGCGGGAGCCATGCAGTCCGGTACGGTGGCAAAGGGATGATCGTGCACTTTCTTGTTCCTCGTCTCTCTGTCTGTCTATTCATCCATTGTTCACTTGCCTCGGAACTTGGTGAAGAAATTTGTGTCTTTGAGATAATTTTTGTCGTATAATTTCAGTCTAATAATTTGTTCGGAAATAAATGTGATTCCAATTTGGGAAATAAATAAAAGCTCCTTTGTCTGTTAAAATTAAAAGATTCTCCGGCGTGTACTGTTGCTAATTAAGTATTCATTTTGTGGAAATACGGACACTTTCGGTCAGTTAGCTAACAGTAGGACGTGTAACGGGAATAGAGGATAGTTTTAGCAGGCATTAGGGAAAGTAGACATTTTTAAACATTGATCCGTGCACCGAACGAGCTGGGACAAGTGCCTGATTCGGGGAAAACCACAACAAATATCTTCCTGAGACTGTTTCAATGGTCAACATGGTGGGTTCCACTGGCGAATCCAAGACTATTCCTTCGGAGTCGGGATCATACTGAAATTCACGCTCTTTTCTATCTTTCCACAGGAACTGACCGTTGAGTAGGGTTATATCTCTCTTTTCCTTTAAACTTAGAAAAGGGACAGTATCATAAGGATTCCCAATTTCATCAATTCCTTGTTTCCAAGTAGAGCAGACCGATCGACACTTTAGATAGTCAGTCTTGTTGAACATGGAGTACTTGGACTTGTCCCAAATCACGTTCATAACCTTAAAATAAAATAAATTGATGTTATGAACGCAAGTATTTAATAAATTTATTGGAATTATCGATATTTTAAATTCCTCTACCTCGGAAAACAAAGTAAGCGTTTTATCATCTTCAGGTTCTTCAAAATTCCCACAGTTTGAACCGTTTAATTTTTCAGTGTCCATGACGGCAATTACGGGTTCTTCCTCCTGCAGCTTATCCACAACAGGTTGGTCATGTTTCGAGTTACCTAGATTCTGTTGAAGCGCCTGGAAACTCGCTTCCAAACAACTGAAGCGTTTATTCCACTCTTCCTTTGTCCGCCGCAGTTCCTCCTGCAACTTGTTAAACTCTTCCAATGGCACAAAATGTGAGGCCAGCAAGTCTGTCCCCACCCCCACTGACACCGTTGGAACCCTACTAGTGGCAGCTTTCTTTGGGTAAACTTCAGAAACCGAAGATGACGTTGACGTTGGTTCAACCTCGGACGCCCCCATCTCAAACATAATAGGTGGATCTACCACCAATGCAGTCTCATTCAAAATAAACTCAGCTTCAACGGATCCTGGGAAAGCCACTGGAATTCCGACAGGATCCGCTTTATCACCACCACCAGCATTGTCCAACGGGACTTCGTATTCCTCCTTAACGATGACCACCTTCTGTTCCTCCTCCTCTTCCGGCTCTTGTTTAACTTCCACCTTCACCTTCCCAGTTGACTTATCCACTTCGATAAAGCTAGTCATCGTGTTCTTGCTCACCCTCTTGGCCATTTTCTCCTTTTCCCGACGCTTTTCTTCTTGTTCTTCCTGGTGACGCCTTTTCCTTGTCACTGGTCGCGTGGACCCGGAAGTACCCGGTTGAGCACAATCCATTTTCGTAATGCAGATTTAATCAATTAAACTGGCGACACCTTTCCCAGTCTTCACTCTCTGCAACCAGAAATTAATTAGCTTTGTGGAGCTTTGAACGGTCTAGGGTAAACTCTGTAATCTAATTAGTTTTTTTTAACTTACTTTACTTTGCAAAGAATGCACTGCAAGGCCGGAATATTACCAAAAAGCAGTTTCAGTTATTAAAAATAAGTCGTTGATTTAACTAGTGTTCAGCAGAAGAAAGCAGTTGCACAGAATTCAAAATCCCAACCTCAACAGAACAGCATAAAACGTAACCCGTGATACACGTACACTGCTTATTACTTACAGTTATTCTAATGTGGAAAGAATTTCTAATTCTGTACAAAAAAGGTTTGTACCCGATGCCGGCATTTCACAGTCCTAACGCGTTTTGTTCCTGAAAACTAATTGCTAGTTGTATGCATTCATTCTTCTCATTCTCATGCACATAGCATGCAAAACCCTGACTTGAGTTAAGCAGGGTAAAAACTTGTTCAAAGTTCAGATTTATTTTGGGAAATTTCTTGAAAATGAAGAAACACATACCATTGCGTTCCTGTGAACACAGCTTTTTCCATGAAAATCAGCTTATTGTAGTTAATCTTTAAACTATACCTCTGTTAGTATTAAGTAAAGTGTACGTGCACATATTTTTTATTTGACAGTTTGTTAATCCGCAACTGCAAAACACAGTGTAGCAAGAGGTTACGCAGCAAGGTTTATTATGTACCCAGGTGACAACAAATCAGGTTTTACAGCAACAAAAACAATGATACAAAAAGACAGCCTTGTACAGTACAGTGTTAAATTTAAAATAAGTATTATTCTAGCTAGCTATGCAATTATTTTTGTAGTTTGTTTAGTACCAAAAAGCAACAAATTTGCTTTGTTCTAAAGAATTTTTAAAACAGTGTTATAGTTTGTCACTTTCTTCATTGTGTAAAATGCATTTTGTAAGTTCGCCCATTAGGTGGTACACGTTCTATGTCAACCAAAATAACTAAAAAGCAAATATATTAGATTTACAATAGATAACACTGCTGAGTGGTGTGCACATGTTACATGTATTTACACAATTTGACATTAGTGCGCATACGTTAGCTCTGCAACCAACAGATAAGAACGTACAAGAAGCCGATCCGGTATATCTAATTTTTATGTAAATAATTCTCACAAATTATCCAGATTTACAATCTTGTAAAATAAAACAAAACAGGCAATTGATTCAACTGTTTTGCACAAGAATACTTGTTAAAGTTATATTTTTAAATACGATAATTTATTACATTTAATACATCTGTTGACGTGATTCTTCCAAAATGGAAAACAACGGGACTGACTCAAATGGAAAAGAAGAAGTAAAATGCACAATCTGCGGCAAAGGCTTTCGTCTTTATTCGCAGTTAAAAAACCATATGATTGTGCACATAGGCGCAAGGGAATTCAAATGTGAACTCTGTAATAAATCGGTAAAGCGTGCAAGTGATTTGAAAATTCATGTTGACATGGTTCATTTGGACAAAAGGCCATTTGAATGTACGCAGTGTGACATGCGTTTTTATAAAAGGAATGATCTAACCAGACATGAGATGGTACACAGTGGCGAAAAGCCATTCCAGTGCTCTCTTTGTCCAAAAACGTTTGCTCGAAAGAATAATTTACATGATCATTTACGACGTCACGTCGGGGAGGAAGTCTACAAATGCACACTATGTGACAAAAAGTTTAAATGTAAGAAGACTCGTAATTGGCACGTCAACAGTCATCAAGGTACCACCTAAAGCACATGTTAACAATTACTTCTATTTTTTTCTTTATAATAAACTTTCTTTTATTGATTCGTGTTAGGAACCCACCAAAATGGTTTCGGTTGTCTATTTTGTCGTCAGCGTTTTATATCGACGTCAAAGCTTAATTCTCATATTCGTTCACACATAACCGAGAGACCTTACTTTTGTTTAAGCTGCAGTAAAGAATTTACAACCAAGACCATTTTGACGTCTCACGTGAAAGTAGTACATTCCGACGAAAAACCCTTTACGTGTGACGTGTGCGGAAAGACTTTCAAAAACAATGACAACATGCGGGGTCATCTTAAAGCGCACTTGGGCGAGAGACCTTACAAATGTGAAATCTGCGGAAATAGTTTTACTTCAAAGGCTCACATGCAGAGTCATGTTCTCATTCACTCCAATGAAAAATTATTCAAATGCAATCACTGTGACGCGTCGTTTCGACAACCTACTGGTTTAACGAGACACAAGAATACAGTTCATTCTAATGAGAAACCGTGGAAATGCCAGGACTGTGGAAAAATGTTCAAGTTAAAAGATAATTTAGTTAGACACGGAAAAGTTCATAGTGGCGAAAGGCGATTCCAGTGCGATTTTTGTAATGCCAAGTTTGGCGAAAAGTCCAACTTGCATAAACATATAGTTAGGAAGCACGAGACAAAATAAGAGTTCTTACGATTCCTGTTCGTATTGATATAGTAACAGCACAAACAAATACAAACCATACTAAACTTGCAAAGCAGATTAGGTATGCACATAGTGATAAAATTGCTAAACCCCCTAGATTGCATAATGACAAGACACGTTTTCTGAATATTTTCGACTGATTGTAAAAGTAATATTTTACCAAGTACTTTACGAGATTAGTTTCAGGCTAGTTGTTTTATAGATGTATTTCTTGTTTTTAACTTCAATATAATAAAAAGTGATGATGATTTTATGATGTACTTTGATTCGACCTTTGTGCCATATTAACTTATTAGACACACGTACTCATTCATAACATTTGTTGGGCGAACAAAGTTGGGATCTTCATTTTTTAATGTTTTGCTATGTGCTTGGTAGCTAATTTTCGAAATTTCGTTGTTATTTTTTTATTGCAAATTTTACGTAAAATTTATCCACCTCTTTCTTACAAGTAGATATTACGATTGCTAAGAAATATAACAAATACATACAAGTTTACTGTACATAACTTTTGTCATTTATTTGTGAATGCATTTTAAATTTATCATAAAGCAGAATACGGTATAAAATACTGCAAGGAAGCATAATATAAAAAAGCCTAGAAGTAAGCCAGTTTCTATTAAAACTGGAATAATTACTAAACATTTAATAGGAATTGAATTGCAGTTGAAATTCCAGATGAAGTAATATTGTTTGCACTAAGAATTTGTATTAAAAGGTTTTATTTATTTCAAGGTATATTTGTCACAGATATATCCAGATTTTGTGTAATTTTCGAATTATTGGTATTAATAGCTAGTGCATAAGAATCTAATGTTCCCACTGGTTAAGGCATATTTGTTCATACCTTCAATGAATGGTGAAAGCAAAAGACAATATGTACAAAGCAAGATTTTTTGTTGATAAGAATGTGTATGTGTCTAACTACATGAAATATTAGATTCCCAAGCTCTCCCGTATGAACTCTATGATCGCATTGAAACAACTTTTCGACAGGGTGAAGAACAAAATGACTAATGAGTTTGCCCTTTGTTAAGAGGTCTTTGTCACAGATCCCGCATTTGCTGGTTTCTTTTCCAAATGTGTTTTGCGATGCTGCTGCATGCTTTCACTCGTTTTAAACTTCTTGCCACACATATTGCATGGGATGTTTCGATTATTTGAGTGTACAGATGTTTCTTGAGTATTCAATCTCCTTTTGTCCTGAGTGCCTAATTCTGTCTCGCTGGATGAAGAATTGAAAGGCTTTTCTCGAATGTGTGAAAGAATGTGAGAATGCAGTTTGGCTAATGACCAAGCGTACGCCGGACAAAACACACATTCAAATTTCTCGTACTTCATCACTGTATGAAAAATGGTTTCGAATCAAAAATTGAAAACGCGTAAACGACTAAATTTTGTACTTATAAATATGAAAGTAAAAATGTTACCTAGATTTTGTTCAGCATGCCTTTCAAAAGCTTCTCCAGTGTGAAGCCGTAAATGTTTGTACAAGGTTTGTTTTTGAGAAAACAACTTGGAGCAAAGAGAGCACTGAAATGGTTTGTCGCCTCTGTGAACCCTTTCATGGTTTCTGAGGCGTTGTCTAGTTCCGAAGCTCTTCTCACAGTTTTTGCACTGAAACGGTTTCGCCCCAAGATGCACACCCTTTTTGTGCTGACTTATGTAGCCTGGGTTTCTAAACCTTTTGCCGCAAATGTTACACTTGTAGGTTTTTTTCTCTAGTATGCACAGTCATGTGCCTAGTTAAATGAGATATGCAAGAAAACCGTTTGCTGCAGATTTCGCATTGCGTTGGTTGTTTTTCCATAGTGAACAGAATTTAGCCAAAATTTATTTGCACAAAAAGATAAACTGTTGCTGAATTATATAGTAGTTGTCAAAAGCCAGCAGCTATCAAGCACGAACTATAAGATGCTCAGAAGTACTATGAACTAAATTAAAAATTGTACCACATTCAATTCTACCGAATTTGATATGAATAAAATCCAGCTTCTAGATTTTGATGGAATGAAATCACTTGGTAACAATGGTGCTTCTGTCAAAACTACTTACGTACGTTTATCACAGTTTCTAACAGAAATATACTACAACAGAACCAGTTATTACTCCAGCAACGTTTCCTTTAAAAGTATTTTCATAAAATGAGAGTAGTAGCCAAACTGTTGAAAAACATAGATGAAGCAAAAACTACCGCTTAATCGTTGGTTTTAGCTGTACCATTTGTTTAGGGTGGAGAGTGTTGCTGAGAAATAATCCTTTTGAATAATACAAAAGTTTAAGCCAAAAGGGTTTGGTATCTCTTTTGTATTCATTTTGTTTAATCAGCTGAAATGTTTTACCAAGATATGTTCATTCGTGGCATGCTTTTTTCAATTTTTCATGCAGCCAGATTTGAGTTTCGTATTTAATCCCTAGTGTGCATCAAAATTCTTCTTCTAAGGAAGCAGAATACAATGTTTACATAATCTGGTAAAGTTCAGAAATGCGACAATCCTGTATGCATGCCCTTTCTTAATACATATTTGTATAGTACTTACCTGATCATTCTTCGTTTACAACCAACAAAACCTTTTTTTGCCTCGGTGACTTAATTCTTCAAAATGAAACCAGGTTGTTTGAGCTTTGGTTTCAGTTTTAACAAAAATTCATTAACTTGTATGCAAAAGCAAAGACTCCAATGGTAAACCAGAGGCAGGAATCTATAAAGTCCCTTGCAAAGATCAATCTAGCGATGACATTTACATAGGACAAAGTGGACGCTCGTTGGACATCAGAATGAAAGAACACCAGAATGACATCAAGAAAGGAAACATCGAGACATCAGCAATAGCTTTACATTCTATTGAAAACAATCATCAGATTGATTTTAATTCAGCAGTACTGAGCGAACCAGAACCAAGATTTTTTCATCGTCTCTTCAAGGAGAGCATGTATATTAGGAAAGCTCAGCACAAGATGAACCAAGATAATGGTATGGAAATCGAGAATGAAATTATGGACTTGCTTCTACCAATTACCAAGGACCCGGAAACTATATAGTATTTCAAATTTCTAATGTAGATATTAGCATAAATGTAGTCCAAATGTCAATAATAGCAGTCAGAATAAAATGCTCTGAAATTTTGGAAAAGTTAACACTAGTAGACAAATTTTTCTAACAAAGTCAAAAGGTAGTTAGTCAATTTAGATAAATGAAATTGAAGCTAATAATTTGTTAATATTCATAAGTAACTATTGTATTTTCCAGTATGTCCTGATGATGATCATAGTATATGATTGAAAGCTTGACTAAAATAAAATTTGTTATCAAAAATGTCCTCTACAACCGTTTCTTCCAAGTACATACATTAATTTTGTTACATCTTTTTCTGACATTGTCTCATGAACAATAAATTGACTAGTAAGGCAATCATGTAGAACTTATTTACTGCGGTATGCAATGCATTCTATGCATTATTGCTGCAGCAGTTGAAACGCATTTACGAAAAACTGTACTTTGAAGCTATTAATTGCTCCATAACTTACAGACCTGTATAAACGCATAAACATGTAGTTTGACGGTGTTAATCCCAAACCAGTTAAGTCAATGTTAACATACTACATATACTTCATATTTTATAGTCAAAAGTAGTTCAAGTTTTTTCTGTCTTGAATTAACTATGCAAGGATGTTGTTAAATCCTGCACTTGTAATACTCAGAAACATGAAACCGATACAAGCAAGCTATCGTGTAGCCTATCCAAACAGTATTTTTAGCACAAAGCCCTTTGAAACAAAAAAATCAAGGATTAACAAAACTCCCCCAAGTATAAAATGCATAAATTTTGACTACCCCATTTAGTGTAATTTGGTTAGCATGTTTCTTCTTGTATCAGTATTTATGCAAGCTTGAACTCACTAAGCTCAGTTTCTGAGTATTTTTTGATAAAACGAAAGAATTTACAAGGGCTTAAAATTTTTAAGTTAAAAATATAAAATTCCTATGTCGTCAACTCAAATTTTCACGACTATTGTCACAGGGTTAAAAATAATAATCTTATTAACTTCGGTATGGAAAAGTATTTAGGAGGTACTTCAATCCGATGGGTGAATAGGTTCTTGCTTAACGAACCAGCAAATAATGCTAGCAAGCATACAGGATGAAATAAAGCCAGTTTAAGGTAAAGCATGTCGCATAATTCCTAAGACAAATTTTGATTTTGCAACAAAACTTTTCAGAGAGGGTTTTTGGAAACATTGTTAGTGTACAACAATGAAGCTACTCTTAGAGTATATGTGTGCGTAATATTGGGGTTTAAGAAACTTTCCTTGTGACACAATGTCAATTTTAATTCCGGTGACTCCAACTATGAAATTTACTGGTACCTTAATTTTCGTGTACCAAGCACATATATTTGATGACTGTGTGTTCCAGATAACCTGTAGTCCCAAAGTATTTCGCGCTTAGTATTCAGAATTCGTTTCTCTACAAACGCAAACTAAACTTAATCATTTGCATTCCAGTAGATTTTTGTACCAGGACAATTATTGATCCAATGATCTAAAACTAAGTGTACGTGTTTATAAGCGACATTTTTTCTACTACGCAAGCACTATTGTAATTGTGCTTTCCAGTTCTGAAAGCTTAGAAAAAGGGCTACAAGCTCAATACAAATTGAGGTAAATTTAAAGCTACCATGTAAAATAATAGTATTATAAACTTTTCTTTGAAAAATTTTGTAAAATTTGATGTTCATTACAAAATGACTAAAAATTGAATTTCTAATAACTTTCTTTTCAAGTTACACGCCAGACACGATCTATAGCTCGTTTGAAAGCCCACACTTTTTTGACTATTTCATATCATTTCCAACAAGATTACTTCAAGCACATAGAGTAGAAAACCGATTAAAGAAGACAACCTCAAGAAAAAACGGTAAAAATGAAAATCGACATTCCCGTAAACAACATCATTCTATTGCTACCAGGTAATGTTTTTCAAAACTGTGTATACATCGTATAAATCTACACAAGTGAATGTACCTAAGCACAGTTTAGTCGTATTGGAAAAGCCCTTTTACAACTTTACATAAATGAGTTGCCATAAGTTGCCAAAACATTTTTGACAAGAAGGAATTTCACACATTTTTATAGTCAGATATGAGTTTATATTATATTGCTTTATGCCCAACAACAAATAAAATTACTGTGTTACGTGCCAACTACAACGAGTCAAGATGCGTGTTATCAGGTGTCAAATTTGTGAACATGTATTCAAAAGGAAGGACCAACTCACCATCCATATGAGAGTCCATACAGGTGAGAAGCCGTACAAATGTGATAAGTGCAATAAAACATTTTCAATGGTATCTAGTAGAACTAGACACATTAGAGGTGTTCATGAGCTGCAGAAGCCTCATAAATGTGAGAAGTGTAGCAAATGCTTTGCAACGAAACCAGATTTACGCAGACACCTTAAATCAGTTCATGAAAAACAGAAACCCTACAAATGTGACCAGTGCAGTAGATCATTCTTCGATAGAAGTTCTCTACATCAACACGTCAAAGTTGTACACGAGATGTTGAAGCCGTTTAAATGTGTTCAATGCAACAAGTGCTTTGCAAGAAAGACGCGATTAAATGTGCACATTAATGGATTTCACCAAAAACTAAAACCATTTAATTGTAGTCTGTGTGATAAAACCTTCGCACAAAAAGGAAGCTTGTATAGACACATAAATAATGTTCATCGGAGTCAAAAACCATTTGCATGTGTTTTCTGCAGCAAACAGTTCGCAGAAAAGGGTAATCTAATTACGCATACATGGATCCACATCGGCGAAAAGCCTTTCAGCTGTACACTCTGCAGTGCATCTTTTACTAGTGGTTCAGACATGAGAACTCATATACGAACACATACAGGAGAAAAACCATACCGCTGCGATGTTTGTGAGAGGCGATTTAATAGTAAAGGGGACCTAAATAATCATCAAAACACTAAACATGGTACAGTTTTTGTAATAAATTTTACTTCTGGTCTAATTGTATTCATGTATACTGTAATAATTTTGCTAACATTATTTTGCAGAGGAAAGTGTTAAAACCATCTTCTGTGTGTTCTGCATATCTAGTTTTCGTACACGGCGTGACCTACACAGGCATATTTACTCCCATACCAGGGAAAAGCCGTTCAGTTGCAGTTTTTGTTTGGATTGCTTTTCTTCATCCAGCAATCTCACGGTTCATGTAAAGAGGGTGCATCTTTATGCTTAAAATCATTGGTGATAAGCGAAGCGGGTAGCAAGCCAATTCACACTGCCGGTGTACTGAAGTATAACTGCACATTTGCTGGGAGAAACTTTCACACTGTACAACAAACGAAATGGATTTTCTTGTTGCGTAAATAAAATATTTAGTTACTCGGGAAGTCTACGCATTTACATAAATTACAACGCAAATTGTAGGAAAACTAAGAAATCTGGCGGTGATAGGCGATGTATTCGATTGTAGATTTTTTTCAAAACTTTATCTTTATGAAATCGGAGCACCACCTTGTAAATTTTTACATTTAAATAAATTTGTGGAATAAATTAAATGATGAGCTCACTTTGTAGCGTGCTTCAAATAATAAACATATTGTATATACAGAAATAAAAAAGTTTTCAAAACGTAGGTCAAATGTTTAAGAAAAAACGTGTTTTTGTGGCAAATGCGCCAAAAAAAAGTTTTAAGAAAATTTTATAAAAAATAAAGAGTCTTTATTAAAGACTGCTCATAAAAACCCAAAACATTCGAAAATTATCCAACGTAACTCATTTCATGACTTACAAGCTGATTACATATACTCATCATTATCATTTTCAGTTAAAACTGAAAAAAATCTTTATCCAACTTTGTGTCTAGCTGCATACCCCAAAATCGCTGCTGTGCCACACTACATGTGTACTTTATTTCAACCCAAAAATTAACCAAAGACGGAACTAAATTCCGTAAAAGTAAGAATGGAAGTGGAGTGGGTGTAAAAAGCGATAGTCCCTGTAGAAAATGCAGTGGATGAACTGATGGCGAGATTCGCCAGGCGAGGTAAATTTGAAGCCGATTGGATGAGCGGAGAAGGGAAGTTTTGGGGTTCGAATCCCATGTAAGATGGTGCAGGTCGGATGGGGACAAGTTTTGTGAGTAAGGAATGTACCCTGAAGGTTTTGGCTTTTTGGGCAAAGTTTGTGAAACATTGAGAAAGCTAGCAGCACTCAGGTATGCTGCTAGTTCAAAAGGAAAACTGGGTGAAGGATCGGCTCAGGGAATGGGAGTGGTGGGCGTCTCGAACTGGATTATTAGGGAAAGGTGGCGATTCTAGGGTAGCTGGACGAACCTCTAACGCTATGCTTCCATTCTCAAAAATCATATTCGCCATTCAAGGAATTACCGGTCCAATAAGCGAAGCCTTGGCCCAAAAGATTTTGGGTAATGATTGCGATTGGTTTTGCTGGAGAAATTTGACTTGATTCTCGTTTCCTTTGTTTCCTCAATCCCTGGGGTGACATACATTTGGGCAGAACCATCAAAATTCCAAAATCCTTTAGTATCGATAACTGCATGCCCACAAATTTTGTATTTAAAACCGCACAAGATCGTCATTTTCAAGCTTAGTTTTTGTTGTTCCTGTAACTTTGCCGCCCCTTCTATTTCTGGTT
Source organism: Entomobrya proxima (assembly GCA_029691765.1). Lineage (NCBI taxonomy): Eukaryota > Metazoa > Arthropoda > Collembola > Entomobryomorpha > Entomobryidae > Entomobrya > Entomobrya proxima. Next base: position 52,903,585 of record CM056171.1, on the reverse strand, counting down.
CTGTTCAATAAAGAACCAGACATGTAAAGCGCTAATTGCTAAATAAAGTCGAAACGTATTTTATGAAGCTCTAAAAATCCACAATTAAGCAATCGTTTTGTAATGGTTCAGAAGCGTTTGGTTTTTTGTGGAGGCGGAGGGAGTAAATTTGTTGATAGATATTACCACTGCACCCTGCATTTCAGTATTATTACAAATTACAAATACAAAAGCAACAAAGAACGTAGTTAATTTGACAGGGGACATTCTCTTGGCAATTAAATTCTCTGAATCTTAAATTTCAAAAACCCCGAAAGCATTGGCAGCATTCTTTCTTCACTTCTTCCACAAATACCTTTCCGTCCCCACCCCTCTATAACCTTTTCCAGAAAGCTGTGCCGCAAACTCCCAACAATTCTAATTATTACACTTTGCCACTACCACCTCCAGCTAGCTTATCCCCCTTTCATATTCCCTCTCTGACTTTCATACAGGCTTTAACAGCACTGACACTCCAACCGGCTCTACTCGGTCCAGTGACTTGGCAAATGTGGTAATCCAAAAAGAATCACTTTTCAGAGGATCTTCCCTCACTCGCTATCCAGTCTCCCCTATTTCCCAAGAATTTAGACTACTCGATTCCCCTGGAATTTTGTCCTGAGCTCACAATAAACTTTGCCAATTTTTATTTAATCTTTAAGTTTCACTACAAGTTTCAAATGATTAATAAATATTTTTAAATCGATGGCAGTGACTGAAGTTTTAGTGAATGTCCTGCGTACCCGAAGAAATATGTTAAGAGCTGAAAGCTTTTTTTACAACGAGTTGAAGGCAAACTTAAATTCAATGTGATGTGGTGTAGGGGGAGGAATCGGAAACGGACGTTAACAATAAGCGAGCTGGCCTTCCTACTTCACTCCCCCAGAATACGTTTCTTCCACTGCTGTATGAGGCCAGTCTCGCCTCCACTAAAGGTCCTTCAGATGGACCCCCTCGGCGGTACTAGGTCCTCATGTAAAAGCAACCTCGGCTCCTCCTCCATAACCGGCCGCCGCCGCAATGGTGATTTTAAATCATGATAATAATAAACCTCTTGCTATTATTCGCTTTGAAGCCTAAAGTCATGGTAGTCAAGTGGAGTGTAGGATACGCGGATGACGTGGGTGGAGGCATCCTTACAACCATAAGCATGAATATTCTGCCATTGAAATTTATTTTATGCATCTTAATTAGCCATTTTACATAATATTCTGAGTCATTTTTTCTTAGCTATTTCTAAAACCCACATTTTTGTGATGATTCAGCTTTGCTTTGTTTCTTTATGGAAGGTTGGTAATTGTTGCCCGAAGTAGATTTGGGTTTGGCTTGGCATAGAAGATAAAAGATTGATGAATCAGTTTGCGATTAGTACATAGGGTAAGGTTACCTATTACATTTTAATTTTCCTCCTTAGTCATTCTAGGTTATAAGAAAACAGTCGACATGGAAGCGAATCTGTATTCATGTTAATACCCTGCCTAACCAGAAAAATATGTTAAAGCGTAAAATTTGTCAAAACTTTAATGAAATCCTAGCATTTATTTTTTAAACCCAGTTTTTGTATTAAAATAGAATCGTGCATGTGAATTAAGTGGGAATTGAATGTTTTCACTGAAGGGATAAAATTCAGATTTTGAATTGCCGTTTAAACAGTACTGAATAATTAGTTTTTGGTGTGGGAAGAAGTACGCCAGTTCATGCCCAAATATTATTTTACTTGTGATTGTAAGAGTCATTTAGTTTCTAAAAACTATTAGCGACTCTGAAAGTCATTTATATAGGTTTTGTATATTTTTGCTGTCCAATCAGTCTTTTATATGGGTATTATTGACTTTTACAGACTCTGGGACCCTGGGATAACAAAATAAATAAAATAAAAATAAACGGGTAAGATTACTTGGATATGAACGCTGGATAAACGAAGAAATTATTTCAATTGTGCACAGTTTGTATTCTTTTGTGTAATATCATTCATTCTTACATTCATGTAACATTGCAACCAAAATACTTCAGCTACTTCTAAGCATCCGCAAATTGTCTGAAAAAATGCAAGCTCACCGGAAGACCTTGTACGTATGTTTTTACTTTGCTGCTTTTACTCACACTTGTGGTGCTGCAACTGCTAGTACATACAATATCTAGTACGCAAGCTAAAGAGATGAAAATGTTAGTATTAAAAAACCGCAGATTTTGTAAACCGAAAAATGAATTGCTTTGTTTACAAAATCATCATCAATATTGTCTAAACTTATGTTCATAGAATCTACAAATGTTTGTATGCACTTCACACCCCATATTTTGTAAAGGCCAGACTCATAGTAAGTAACTACGTAGATGAACAGCTTAAGGTAGCTGGTAGTACTAAAATTAATATTATTCTGAGAGCTAGTAAAAAATTCTACAATCTTCATGAGCAACTTGACCAACTGACCTCGATATCATAGCCCATAAATATCATATATAAATGGATTCCCATAAAAATTTCACCTGTTACCAGTGTGTTACCATAGAAGAAATATGGTAACAATAGAACAAATGCCTTTAAAAAGTCCGTAATTAATCATATAATAAAATTCAGTTACGCAGCTGTCTCATGTACTTTAGATTTACATAGAGTAACTGACTAATTACTAACTTAATAGTAATCAATTAAGTTCTCCATTAACTTTCCACATGATAATACCTCATTACTTCAGGAGAAAAGATGGTAATGTCAAATGTACCGATCAAACCCGACGCTACTTCAGTTAATGAAACAATTAATGAAATCGTTTAATCAACTTACTTATCAGGCGTCGTCCACTAATGACGCCACTTTAAAAACCCGATTTTTCGAGTGACCCAATGACCCCTGTCACTATTTTTAAACATTGTGGGATACGGCACTTAAAATAAGCATAAACTAATGAAACTTTGTTGGCTAATACACAACTAGTTGAGTTATTTTCATACGGGGAATCAAGTTCTTTGCTGCACTACAAAAAAATCTGCAAGGCAGTTTATCTCAAATTTTGGTATATAGCCACCACATATATGGCTCTCCAGCCCATACCAAACAGTATTTTTCTAAAATTTAAAGATGGCTATAAGGCCACTAGTATGAGCTACTTGACGCAACAGACCGCATGAAAATTTTTTGAAGCGTTGTTGAGAAATCCCGGTTTGAACATACCAACCCTTGCACCAGAACCAGGCAGCATATTCAGAAAGTTGAATATTTTTGTACATTAGAGTCCATAAAATAAGACTTTTCAACACGTATAACCAAGTCCAGTTTAAACAGTTTCGAATGGTACCTGAATGTTTGGGATATATTCCTTCAATGATAAGCTAGGACAATATTAGTGAAATTGTACATATGAAGCGGACAAGCTCCATGACCACTGCATCATACAATTTTCAAAATTACATAACTTTTCACTAAATTAGCAAAACGCAATAAATCTTTCAGTATACTTCATAACTTAAAATTCTCTATCAGATAGGGTTAAATATTTACAAATTCATGACACTTAAATTTTTTGTTAGTAAAATATGGGCCGATTTTTGATGATTTTTAGCACTTAAAAAGGGATTTCTCGACAACGCTTCAAAAAATTTACATGCGGTCTGTTGCGTCAAGTAGCTCATACTAGTGGCCTTATAGCCATCTTTAAATTTTAGAAAAATACTGTTTGGTATGGGCTGGAGAGCCATGTATGTGGTGACTATATACCAAAATTTGAGATAAACTGCCTTGCAGAATTTTTTGTAGTGCAGCAAAGAACTTGATTCCCCGTATGAAAATAACTCAACTAGTTGTGTATTAGCCTGCAAAGTTTCATTAGTTTATGCCTGCACACAAAAAACTTATGACGGTTAAGCTGAGGTCATTTGAAAATACCATGTTTTTTGTAATTTTCCCTAATTATGACAGTCTTTTGAACTAATACTTAAAATTTGCTGTTTATTTATAGGGATAAATCAGCCTTAAAAGTTTGATGAGCTTTGGAGAAGGTGAAGAAAATTTTGGTCGATTATGAAAAAAGATGCTCATATTGGGTATGGTTACATTTAAAAATAAACATTGCACTGCTTTTTTCCAACCCTAGAAAATCAAGTAGACGGACGACAGACAGACGAACACACAACTGCTTAAATATAGTATATTTTTTTACTTAAAAAAATTAATTTCCAACCCTAGAAAATGAAGTAGACGAACGGAAAGACAGACGGACACACAACTGCTTAAATAGCTCCTCTGCAAAGCAGCGAGCTAATAAATATATCATTGGCAGACCACCATAATGAATCTATTATATCGTCCTCTCAAATGATATCGAGTGATTTTATCGTCGTCTATCTACACTTGCACTAGCTCTAGCACTAGGTCCAGGTGTTGTGTCGCTAGATTTGCGGACATTTGTCTTACGTAATAATAAATTGTTTGAATTGACTGCATTTTGAATTTTTTGTTACAAAACATTCTCGTAAAATTTATGTGTAGAATATGTTTGTAGGTTTTATAACGAACACATTCGAAAGAAAACATGGCAAACCAAAACCATAAAATCAAAAAATAACTTTTTAAAATCATGAAAGTATTTGGCAATGTTCGTTTTTATAGTTGCGAAGTAGAATTTCAGTAAAACAAAAACTTTAAAAAATGCCATTCTTGGAATTGTTATTCTATATTGTATTTAATTTATTGCACGGGAGAGTCATTATTCTGGTTTTGAACATACGAGCATATTTTCTTTATGAAGCTACTTTACTTTATTAAACCTATAATAGTAGAGCATTCACCGTGAATTCAAGAATGTTTGAATAGTAATTAATCTTTGTACTTTTTTCAATTTTAGAGAGACAGTAATAAAATATGAGTGGCCTAATAGCTCGTAAAGATTTCTCTAAAATCTTATACGGTTCATGAATTTCTGTCCTTAACGACAATTTCCAGTTTCGCAACATTTTTGAACTTAACGTATTGACCTCTATGGCTCTTGACACTGCTTGTGAAACAATTATATTAGTTACAAAACTAATGCCTACGATAGTGACATAAAGTTCAATTGGAAATAATTCGAATCCTCGAAAAGCAATCCAATGCCCAGATACACAAATGAAAAAGCAAAGTGACAAGGTTGAGCCAGCCAAGAAACGAACCTTTGACAAGATTATTTGCGTAATGCAAAAAATCTGCTTGTAAAAAGAGACTGCAGAGGTGCTAAAAGGCATTACCGTAAACCTTTGGATTATTTCGATATAACCTGCCAACATCATTATAATTGGAATTCCCACTGTTCCGGCTATGTGACTAACAGATAAACAAAGTATAGTTTGCCAGATTACTCGAAAGATTACAACTGGAAGTGAGTACGTAATCCTGCTATTTGGTGCAAAGTTTTTAAACAAAATATGCACAGGGTCTAGTCCAGTGTATACCTGAATAGGTCCAATTGTAACACCCAAAATTGTTAGAAGGCCGGCAATACCAACGCATAACAGAGCATTGTTAGCGGAACTTTCTCCAAGTCGGCTTTTGTTTACCTCTAAAAACAATTAATTAGTTATCTTATTATTAGCTTCACTCAACACGTGTTATGAGATACAATATTTTGCTAGATTATTACCTATTCTCAGAACTTCCAAAAAACTTTTATTCAAATGGATTGGTTGAATAAACGAAAAGTAAACCTTTAGAAATCTGTTCATGAATTGTATATAGAAAACCTGCGCATTCCATATTATGAAGACTTCTATTAAAATAACTAGTATGCAGATTGAACAAAAGCTAACATACATCATTAGAGCGGGCAGTTCACGATGCCAAGTATTTTCAACAAAAACGACTTTTATGATCAAAACAAGCCAGAATAAAGCAGTCATTACTAAATTGATATTCATTAACCAGAAAGAAACCGGTCGGCGCCTGGAATCAATGCTGAAACCTAAAGTGTTAAGATCTACTTGAGGAAACTTAGGATTCCCCAAGATTGAACTCAAAATTTGATCACTAAAATGTAACGCTCTTAATGCAAGAAACAAAGCCATTTTTGTTGTTGCTAGGTACGGTTTGCTATCTAAAATACTGAAATATGTATACGGAAGTATGCTTACTTTTTATAAATTTTCAGAAGAAAATAACATTTTTAGAATAAAATTGAGCGTAATTTAAAATCAAAATGTTCTCTAAATTTCATGTTCTATGTAAATAAACATCATTAGATAATCCAAAATTATTTGATATTAAAGGAAGCATAGTTTTCGAATTTATATTGGTTTGAGGCTTGATAGTTCAAGCCTTGAAGACTATGAAACTATTTTGAATTTGAAGGAGACAAAGAACAGACATCTTTAAGTGGTCACAATAGTTTAATGACTTAGGTGGATTTGCATTTAAATTTTTGTGAATTTGACCTCGCGTAATTGAGTTATTACGTGTAATCATATTTAAAAATTGAAGCTTACCGTTTTCATTGTTTTTGTTTAAAAGTGCATGCACGATGACAACTTTCAATATGATTTTGTTTCAAAATTACTACAAAATTTCACATAACTTTGTAAATATTATTTAAAAATTAGACATTTTTGATTCTGGGTATTTTAGATGCAAACACATTATAGATATTTACAATTTTGGCTTGTAAGTTCTAGGAAATTGAATTTTGACATATATGCGACTATTTCACGGTGACCGTGATGTTGTTTTGATTCTAATTATCAATTGTGTTTAGGGCTGTTGAGGAGTACAATATTTCAATATGCAATTCCAAACATAACTTCTTTTGTCAAAATGATCTATTTTAGAGGTAATTTTTATAGAAAATAACAGTGCGTTGTTAAAATCCTAGGAGCGATCATAAAAACGCATCAAACCTTCCTTCGGTAACAAACGAAGTAGACATCCGAATCAGTATATACGGGGGATAAATGATTTTGTACAATGATGAAATTTTCATCATGAAACTTGTGTAAAACCTTGACGTTGACAAAAGTAAAACCTGTGTCAAAATGGCAAAGTACATAATAGATAGTCTACTTTCTCTGTATTCACTATTTATGAAACACAAAAGGAAGTACTATTGAAATATGGCTACAACCTATAATATAAAATGTAATATTATAACTCAATCACCAAAAATTACAAGTTGTTATATTCAATACATATTTATTTTTGATGAATTCATTACAAAAATAGGGGTTTAAAAAAAATAAATGTAGATTTTGTCGTAGTTTTAAGTTCATAAAAATTTCGCGCTTTAGCATATTTTGTTGGTTAGATAGGGTATTTAATTGAATGATCTCTATCTTGCATACTGAATTGTTGAAATCTTGAAAATTTTTAATAGATTTCAGCCTATCAGGTAAAGTGGAACAAGCTTGTGGCTCTAAAGTGTTTAGAAAGAGGGATACGAGAGCATTTAGTCCTGCAAATAAATCGGAATCATCACGGGTAGCTTCAATCCTTGCAATGGTGGCATTGGCTTACGTTAACTTATTATGCTGCGTAATCTTTCATTTGAAAAGTAAAATTTTCTAACTTGCCATAAGGGTTGAGGGAAAATGAACGTTAATAAAACGCATGATTTGAACTCGAAAAATATTTTAATTAGTTGCTGCACAAATTAATTAATTCCATAAATTTTCAAAAGCTGGTCAAAGTGAAAAGCATTCCAATGACTGTAGGTACTACTGCCGTATGTCTTGTAGTTGTACCAGAGGATGTCCCGGTAGAGCCCTTAATGGTACTAGAGTCTTCTCTTCCTAGTGTAGTAGTCTCAACAACATCTTTGCAACGCTGTGACTTGCTGACACACATCTTGACATCGGTGTAAGTATTTGGTAGAGGAATATTAATCCGTCTCTTCTCTGTGTCAGCTTTTTGGTCGTTTGCATTTTTCTCGATTTCCTTCTCACACTCTTGTAAATATTCTCTCAGTTTTGATATTTGGCCTTCGACACAATTTCCGTTCTGTCCAAACTTTGCCTGTGCGCATCTGAAATAGTCGTCGGGCATTTTGTTGCATGTCATTTCGACAGTTCCGTTTCCATCTGTTGTTTCCTTGATAGTTACACAGGTCGGTAGTGGAATAGAGCAAGTTTTCATTGGGGTGGTGCCGGTTATTTCGGAGGTACAGGTTTCAGTGCCAGCTTGAATCGTTCCGCGACAAGATGGACATTGACATTCCTGCACAGATGAACAAAGATTGGAGGGGAATCCAAGCTGCGCTAAGATGAGGAGCGTGAGCAAAAGCAGCTTTTGAAGAAATGGTTTTTTTGCCACTGTCAAAGTCATTATAAATGCACCAGTAAAAGTTTATCGTAAAACCAGGCTATCGAGAAAAGAAAAATAAATGCAGATATTAATTTGCATTCTAAATATAACAAGCTTTGCAAAATAACATGGATTCATTTTAATAGAGTTTTATATGTCGCAGTAACCACGGGGAAGGGTCGTTTTAAACTGGCCAAAATTAATGCCAGAAAGCAAACCTGATTGGGAGATATTCAATGTAATTCATAAAATTCAAGATGCAACCGAAGAAAAAATCACCAAACAATAGTTTTAAATACATACTGTTATTTTTACTGTATTTTTCATTTTACGATATTCGGTTATGCCTATGCTTCCATAAGATTTTTGCATTCATTCAATTGTTCTGAAGAAGATTAAATGTGGATTGTTCCGCTGGAATTCGAAAGCTTGAAGATAAAATACTGTATTGCATTTACTGTATGAAGGAACATGACAATAAGCATACCATAGTAGAAACTTCTGTGATTTCGAAGATGATGGATTTTTACTATAATTTTATTTTTCAACGTATTCTCTTCGAATTCCTATTTCTATTCTACTTGACCCTGATGAAGATGATAGTAATTATCGAAAGCTTAGTCTAATAAAGAGTCTTTTAGCTTTCCACTATAAACACCGTTTATCCCTTCATTTGATAATTTTCTAATTTATCTTGGCTCACGCACCTTTGTGGGATATTTATACGGTGTCAGAATAAACATTTTTCATAGAAAGCAATCTTGCAAACAACAGATATTAATCTGTGAAGTAAGTTTTCCCCAGTTTAGGTTAATTCTAGAAGTTGTGTCGTTCAACCAGTACAAGCTTTCTACTGTTACATAATTGCCATTACTGTTTTGTTTCAATGAAAATCAGAACATATTATCTTTTAATTTGATGACACGTACATCAGTAAGAAATAGTGACGTAAAGGGTGTACGATAAGTAAAGTTACAAAATTGAAGGCCACATAAAATCTTAGAGAAGGATTCAAAGACATTAACTAAACTACCATTAGACACATACAACATTGCATATTTACGACAAAAATACCCCAATGTATTTTGAGCCTTCAGTGGGTAGTTATAAACAATTCTTTACAACACCGCTAGATGGCAGTTTTCCCGTTTTTTTAAAGCATGACTTTAAATGTCATGCCTTGCATTTACAACCCTCATAGGTTTCTGTACAAACTAAGCGGCATAATACTCACAAAGAAATGGGCTTTCCAACAAACTATCATTTGGCTTTCAGTTCACTAACTGCGGAAAGTTACAAACGTATTAATTTTTTCGGTTTTTTGTAAATCTCGTTTCGCATAAAATTTTCATGAAAAATTTCTTGAAAAACTTGATGCTGCTTATTTTCAATTTGTATTACGTTTATATAAAGACTACTTTACCAATATGGAAAGCTTGTTTTTCAGGCTTTTAGGGCCCCGAAAGCAAACTTGATCACAGGCTCGTATTCGCTGAAAAACTAGACAAGATTCCAAACCGTATGCTTTTTGGTGTTTCAATTTTGTTACACCGTGTCTGCACCAACAAATTATCAGAAATATTAAAGTTTACATATATTTTGTAGAGAAACAAATTCTGAACACGTTTTATCAATGTATTTTAAGTTTCAACTTACCTGGCCGATTTTACTAAAAAATAAACATAAAAGATCATGGAAAATTTGGTACCGGGAAAACTCACAGGTGGCGCCACATAATGTAAAGTGCCGTTTTGAGCAATTCTTAGGATGTTAGACCGAGATATTTTTTCCTGTACATCTTCAAGGTTCAGTCTATCAGCAACATATAATATCTCGTATTTAAACGACAACTGTTATTTTTTATGAATACATCAATTTTGTGACTTTACTTATCGTACATCCTTTACCTCGTGGGTGCTAGCAGTATTCATACCAGAGGAAAGTTATTTTAGTTATCTACATCACTACCTTCATCCGATTGGTGTCTATGTTTTAGTTTGCCCAACTGGCCCATGTAGTTCTGTAACAAACTTGAAAATAATCCATTGCAAACAGGGACTACTACTACTGTAATTTATATACTTCAAACAGCTTCAAAAACGTTACGCGGATGTGTCAAATTTGCTTGAAACGTGACTCTGGCCACTCAGATCTTGTTTTCAATGTCTAAATTCATTTGATTGTAACATTCTGGTTCCATTATCCTTCAATTCTACTCAGTCTACAAATTAATGTTAGCCCTACCTCCCACTTTACCTAAGGTTGTAGCAAGAGCATAATGTTAAACTAGTATTTGTGACCTGGTGAAAACATTTTCAAGTTAAAACGATCACAATCTACTTAATAAAGGTATTTGTCATTTGTGCTCATCTAATTGCTTTGTTTTCCCGGAACACACATTTCAACTTTGAACAATATTTCGAATAAAACAACATATTATTAGCTTTTTAGTGTATTACAAACTAATAATTCTAACTAACATAGCAAAGACTATCCTGATATAATTGTTGTATTTCTGCATGAACATGCAATCTTTGCATCGCCGCTGCAAGGTGGTGGGCTGGCCAATTTTCGTGATTGGACTAGCAAAATGTTTCAAATTAAAGATTCTAAAATGGGGGTTTTCAAATTTTAATTATTTTGCAAAAATAGAGAGTTATGGGAATTTTTCCGCAAATGTACCAAATTTGTCCCACCGGAACTGCGTTAAACTTTGGTGTGTAAATTTTTTTTGTCTTAGGTTTTGAACCTGAGACTGCTGGAAAAAGTATACCAGACTTTGCGCTTTCAGAATAACCAATGATTGTTTAGTGAATAGTAAGAGTTCAGAAATTATGAACCTTTTAATTCTTAAAAGTTGGTAAATACTCAGATAAGGACAAACACTTTTGACCATAACTTCTCAACAACTTATAAAAACGTTGAAATTTTTTTGCAGTTATTAGAACACACTTTATTGTAGGTGGTCAATGTCTCATAGTTTACCAAAAATGTAACACTTTTGAGATACAGTCGAAAAAATAATAAATAAGTCCTAAAAATTAGATTTTAAGATAATTATTTATTTTTTCAAAAACAAAACTTGATGGTCACTAACCCATATTATGGTCAAATAACAACCCAACTATGATGCATTTGCACAAAAAGTTTCCACGTCCAATTTCCTTTCCATTCCGACTTACGGCCAATTCATTCACCCATCACATACTGAAAAAACAAACCGCCCTACACCTCTACTGGGGCAACTTGAGACAACATAAGTTTTCATAATAATTACATGCCACATATACGTCAAATTTATGCAAAAACTTTAAAAATCCAAGAGAAATTTTTTTCGGGTGGAACCCATCATATGGCTTTACTCTTAATGTGTGAAATATTATAACATTGATGTGAAAAGTACCTATTTTTGTAATGAATTGGCTTTATCAAATATACCATTAATATTTCACAGCTGGACCTAAGACAATGTCCACCTTTTTTACGGAATTCATTTCACCCTCCTCAAGTGGGACTGGAGCATTTTAGGTTGAAGACTTCAACTTGAAGTAACCCCACATTGCTTAGGTTAATTGGAGTTAAGGGAGAATTGGTACTTTTTAAGATCATATGTATCATCACAGAAAACTTCACATTTAACTGTTATGTAGGCAATTTAGATAAGTCTTTGTGGAAAGGGGAAGGGATGCATGGTGAAGGAACCCGAATTAACAATATTCTGGAAGTAAGCAAGCAGCCAGTTGTTTCGTTAAAATCGCCCAACATTTGATTTTATTATCCAATCCAATTTTGTTTTTCATGTGTATGTCTCCCCGCTGCACTTGTGCATCCCATTCATCTTAAAAATGAACCAGACCTGAAACTGAAACCGGATTAAGCAAATTCGCCAATTCTGATTTAGTTTAAAAATGAACCAGAAATGCAAAGCGTTAATTACTAATTATTATTCGAAACCTATTTTTTGATGCACTGAAAATCCACAAATAGCAAGTATTTTGCGATGATTCAGTAACGTTGATTTTTTTGTGGACCTAAGGGTACCACAATAAAGATAGATGACTCTGTCCTAAAACGATTTTGTTAATAAAATTTACATATAATACAGGTGAAACAAAGGTTACTGTTAACTTAAAAGTGCGGACTTCCCTTGCTCTGCAAATTTAAATTATTTTCAACTTGATTTCGCCAATTTATCCCGTACCACTTATAATATTTTTCTTCTGACAGAAAGGTAATATATTCATTCAGGAAGGGAAGGGATCTTTCAGTAATCAATTTGTTTACCATCTTTGTTTACTATTTCCCAAGAAAAAAATAAGGGGACGGTGGGATACGATGGGAGAGCCAAGGTGGAATCTATGAAAACTTCTTTAAAATAATGCGAGAAGTGGATAGGAGACAATATTCCATAGAATAGTTTTGAAAAAATTAATAAACTTTTAAAATGAATTGGAAGCCGTAATCCTTGAGCTTAGCTAATCTAGTGCGGGACGTAATGTAAAAAACATGTAAAAAATTAGGTAATTCCAGAGTTTGTCCAATCGGTTATTTGGTGGGAATTATTTGCTGGCTCAGCAATGCTAGGAATGATTTGCGTAAAACAGGCGCGTATCCAGGATTTTGGTCTGGGGTAGGCACGACTTAGATCAATGTATTTTTCTACGACAATTTTTACTTGCCCAGCCAACAATCATGAACCCGTTTATGAACATTAACTCGTCGAATTAGTATTTAAAAACTAATTTAAATACAGTGCCTTTAAAAAGGAAAGATGTTATATCAGTCGATAAGCCAAGTTTTGTCAATCCTCACAATAAGACCTTCAAAATTGCTTCAATTACTCCTCAGGACATAACTAAGGCATGGCTTGGTATGAAAAATCTTAATAACGGATCAGAGGATCCACTCGGTATCAGCAATAGAATAATGAAGTATGCTATGAAATCTACTAACTTTGTTTATGCACTGTCTGATTTATTCAACACTTTCATTAAGACTGGCTCAATTCCCGATGCATTAAAAATATCTAGAGTAGTGCCTATACCCAAGGTAAATAATCCTTTGTCTCCAAACCAAACCAGACCTATATGTATACAGCCTGTTATAATGAAAATTTTAGATAGGTGCATCTACAAGCAACTGAGTGAATACTTTGAAAGTAACAGCCTGCTTAATGAAAATCAGTTTGGTTTCCGTAAGAAACTCACAACTACGCATGCACTAATCGCTATATGTGACTACATATTGAAAAATATAGATAGCGATAAAATATGTATTATGCTAGCTTTAGATCTCCAAAAGGCTTTTGACAGCGTAGACAGAATTATCTTATGGAACAAACTGAACTGGTATGGCGTATATGATGGTATAATTAAATCACTAGTTAATCAGAGATCACAATATGTTCAATCGGGTACTAGAAAATTAATGACTAAATTAATACATACAGGTATTTCTCAGGGCGCGTCATGCAGCTCTTTGCTGTTCAGCATTTACATTAATGATTTACTCAGTATCATTAAAAATTCAAAAATGACCCTTTTTGCTGACGACAGTAGCCTCCTTAACTCTAAGCGTACGAATGATTTAGAATCTCTTAAGACTGAAATTGAAGATGATTAAAGACGCATTAGCGAATGGCTCGATACCAATAAAGTTAAGTTTAACATTGACAAAACCCAACTGATTATATTTGGTAAAAAGGAAAATCTATTAAAATGTGAAAACTTGAGTATACGTATTGGCAATACCAACATTGAGCGTGTTAAGTGTGTAAAAATGCTAGGCGTACTGTTAGATGAAACTATGTCATTTACCGATCACTGTAAATTCGTTGTTAAAAAATGCTATAGCAATATGTCAAGACTCTATCCTCTAAAACATACATTGTCAAGTGCAAACAAAACCATCCTTGTTAATGCGTATATTAATAGTATTTTACGGTATGCTATTGTTGTATGGTATCCTAGATTAAATAAAACCCAATGTAAAATGTTAAACTGTATTATTAAGAATTCTGCTAAATTTATATATAATAAGCGTAAATACGACAACATTAGTGATGAAATATGTTCTGATTTACAGTGGCTCTATTCTAAATACATGTACCAATACGAAACACTGCTTATAACTTATAAAGTAAATTTCTGTTTGACGAGTGGTTACTTTCATAACTACCTTGACTTCTCCGTTTTAGAGACTCAATCAACTCGCTTTAAATCTTATAAATGTCCAATTATCAAACCACGTACTCCATGGGGGTATGCTACCTTTAGCTATAAGACAGTCATTCTATGGCTACAACTACCTGATTCACTTACGAAAGAATCAATTGAACATTTATCTTTATTTAAACGTAATCTGTATGCATATTTACTTGAACTTCAATGCAAAGACTTTCTTGATAATATTGAATTATCTGATTAAGCAATTTACATTTGTATTAACATTTATACTCAACTTATTGACATATTATCTTTATATAATCTGTATTTACTAAAGTTCCTTGTCTTGTTGTAATTTACCTCTCATGAGGAAAACTGGACAATAAAACCCAACTTATTATCATTATTATTATTATTATTATTAATGTAAAAAACATGTAAAAAACATGTAAAAAATTAAGTAATTCCAGAGTTTGTCCAATCGGTTATTTGGTGGGAATTATTTGCTGGTTTAGCAATGCTAGGAATGATTTGCTTAAGTAAAATAACAGATACACCAAAATAGTAAAGTTATTGGCGGGGCTACCGGTGGACAGGGGATATCGGTTCAGCGCCGCTGGAAAAAACTCGGTATCCTGGTATCTAGGATAGGATGAACTCGTTTTTCCCAAATCGCCTTGTACCAGGTATAACATGCTTTTTCATCAATATCAGAAAAGACAATATAGTCATTTAATCTTAATTTTAATAGCCAATGGCCAGCTTACCTTCCTGAAATCTACTTACAATTCCCTAACAAAACAGTGAAGGCGCTCACGGAAAAGAATGTAGGGTGTGTTGGGATGGTCATTAATTCATCATTGAAAAGCATATTTAATTGATATAAACCTATTTAAAACAATTTGCCGATTTTAAAATGAAGGCGTAACTGGAAATGAGATAGCATACTAATCGATTTGAAAACTCACTTTTGCTGAATTAAAAAATATACGCATCGAGTATAGCAGAACCAATTAAAATACCCAGTGTAACGAAACAAATATGTTAAGGCGTGACGTTGTGAAAGCACGAGGCAGCACAGGTTTTCCGATTCCTTTGAAAGTGGCAGTCCTGCTAAAGAAATTTCAGATAATATGTCAAGGAAATGCCTCTTCCTGTTCCACTTAGAATATTGCTAGTCTTGCTATATCATCCCCAAAAATTCGTAAATAGTAATAACTTTTATATAAGATTCCTATAATTTATGATTTTTTTTGTGTTGATTCGGTAGCATTTGGTATTTTGGCTGAGGTAGTGGTCCTATTACCTCTAATAAGATTGTTCAAGTTTTTTCATTTTAGGGCTGTAATAAGTTGAAATTATTGGCTTGTATAAGTAGATGCTAATGAAAAGTTAATGTGGATTGTTGTTGACGACAACGTGACTGTGTTCGCTACTTAATTTAAATGATGGCTGTCGGCCAGAAATAAGTGCTTATCACACACACAATTTTAATTATAGTATTAACTTTAATTTACTGACTTTCCTCTAATTTACAAAGCAGTAAAAACAATCCGCAGCGCGGTTAACAATTAATTCCCCAATGATCACTATTTCTCCGAACAAAAATCAGAATCAATGATTGACCGTAGTCCTCCGCTTGCTGTCTTCCTTTTCTCCTCCTTCTCCTTCTTTTGATACTCGGGAATGAACTAGATCAGCATGCGCACCATGTGGACCATTTTGAATTCCGGTCATCTCCTGGGGAAGCTGAGACTCAATGACATTTCCGGCCCCAAATTTAGGATCCTTAGGGTCCTGAATTTCCATCCTAAGGCCAATGGGGCACACCTTAACTGCGGGACGGGCGTAGGTGATTGGCCTTCCCGTTTGAGGATCCTTAGTTGTCACTCTCACTACTCGGACTTGACCGTCGCTTCCTGCGGATACGCTGGATATGTACCCTTTGACCCAGCAGTTTCGTGGCAAATTATCTTCAGCGATAAATACCAGGTCACCGACCCGCAGCGGCTCAACAGGATCAATCCACTTTTCTCTGCGATTCAGTTTAGGCAGAAACTCTCTGGTCCATCTTCTCCAAAACTGGTCAGCCATAATTTGTCCCCTTTTCCACTGCGCCCGCAGGTAATCTGATCTGTGATCCATCTTGCAAGGAATGCTAGGACCGACGTCACTTCCTCCACGCAAAATATGGTTCGGGGTGATCGGGTCAGGATCTGCCGGATCTGGCGACACGTGGGTGAAAAATGTGAAGCTGGACATCAGCTTCCGACAGTAAGAATGAATAACACCTTGGCACCCTGACATTGGTTATTTCCTGCAGATAGCCTAACCAGGTTTGCCATTGCTCGTTAATCTCTTGGGGAACTTCGTCATCCCAGCCAGATCCTACACGCCAAGTGTTTTGAAGCACCATTAATCCTTTCACTTTGTACTGGCTTATGAATCCAAGTGGGTCATAGAGTGACATGACCAGTCCACACATTTCCCTCTTGGTAGGGATCTCTCCTTCAAGCACTCTTTTGCTTACTTTATGCAGGGCCAGTTTAAAACTGAAAACATCATCGTTGGGGTTTCACCACAAACCCAAAACTCGTTCACTGGGAATGTCCTGCTTCTCCTCCAGTCCCTTGATCCCTCCAGCTCTTAATTCTTCTGGAATTGACATTAAAACTTCCTTCGAGTTGCTCATGTATTTACATACTTTAAAGCCACCAGCCTCGTTGATCTCGCTTATCTGTCTCCGCAATTCCACGACTTCCTCCACCGTATCTCCTCCCATCAAAGCGTCATCCACGTAGAAATCCCTTTCAATTGTTGCTGAAGCAACTGGGTACTTATCCTTAAACTCCATTGCATTCCGGTTCTTGACATAAATGGCGGACGATGGGGAGGAGGTTGCTCCGAAAATCATGACCTGCATTTGATAACACTCCACCGGCTTCCTGCTGTCTCCTTCACGCCAGAGTAGACGCTGACTGGCCTGATCTTCTTTCCGGATGCTCACACGGTGAAACATATCAGCAATGTCTCCAGTCAAGCCGATTTTGTGCGTCCTGAAATTCATTAGTACAGAGATCAATGGTCGGATGAGATCCGGCCCCGGTAACAACTTGTCGTTGAGAGATATTCCGTTGACCTTCGCCTTGGCGTCGGTGATGAACCTAAACTTGTCAGGTTTATTCGGGTTTACTTGTCCAAAGTGCGGGAGATACCATGTGTTAGGGGGGTGTACAGAAGCTTCTCCAAAATCCAGCTTTCTCATGTAGCCCTTTCCAATGTACTCTGCAAACTTGTCATTATATTTTCCGGCAAACACGGGGTCTTTCATTTTCCGTTCAATGTGAAGCAGTCTGTTTAGGGCACTGGCTTCAGAGGGAGGGAATACTATATTGTCTTCTTTGTAGAGTAATCCTGTTTCCCAACCTCCGTCCACGCGTTTGGTCGTTTCCTCTAAGATTTTCCACGCCCGCTGTTCCTCAATTGTTTTCCCTTTCTTTGTACAAGCCTTTACTCCAAATTCCTCCGTGGACCACCACGATTTCATCAAATTGTGAAGATAGTCATCAGTGGCTGCTTCACCACACATTGTTGCAGTTATAGTACTGCATCCCGGCTTCACCTCAAAATCTCCAGCGACAGTCCAGCCAAGAGGGGTCCTTAACCCAATGGGGTCACCCTCGTTTCCTCTCACGATTCTGTTTGGAAGTAAGGCGGCCGGATTATCATTTCCTATAATGATATCCGGAAGAACTTTAATTAAGTCTGGTCCACGGAGCTTCCTCAAGTGTGGCCATAACTTCTGTGCCTCAGACAGGCGGAATGTATAGGGTGAAAGATTGATGGTGTCCACTGTGATAACATTAGTCATTTTGAGGAATCGCGCTCCTGTAAATGTCCCGGCTATCAGCACCTCCTCGTGCCTCATGGCGTCTTCTACTTCCACCCACTCACCAGTGACACCCTTGTAACGGTACTTGGGGATTTTCTCACCCGGTAACCGAAGTTCCTCTGACAAACGTTTGCTCATAATTGTTCTGCTGCATCCAGGGTCCTGAAAACCGATTCTTGAAAGGCTGGCTTTTCCATTCCTATCTTTAATTACCACCGGCAGCATTCTTAGTGGTCCATCGCATCCCTCAATTACTGCTACGTTGAATGAACCTGCGGCTTCACCGGCATTCAGTGTGGGTGAGCTGGGACTTCCCTCGCTGCGAAAATCTTCACTCCGTTCATGTGAGTTTTCGGTGTCCGAATTTCCACCCGACCCTTGGAAAGCATTAGTTTGCGCTCCAATGCGCTGTGCTGTGCTGTGAAGGAGAGCGTGGTGAAAATATTTACATTCGTCAATGGCACACTTTAGAGGCTGGTTACATTCCCGAGAACGATTACCAGTTTGGAGGCAGCATATGCACAACCTTTTTTCTTTCACCACTTTCCAACGGTCATCCACTTTCATTTTTTGAAATTTCCAGCAGTCGGGGAGCGAATGGTTCTTCCTTCCACACCATACGCATGTTGAGTAGCCACTTTGCTTATCTGCTCCGTAGGTCGCACTAAAAGATCCTGGTGCTCTCCGGCCCCGTTTCTCCTCGGATTTACTTTCAGTTGTCCTCGGCTTAACCGCGAGTATTGCTGCGTCCACTTTACGAGCCAGCCAATTAGAGAAATATTTTAGATTTGGCTTCCTTTGCTTGTCATCCAGGAGCCATTCGTGCCACTGTGTCTTCATTGTGGGGGGCAGCTTTCCGAAAAATTCAGTAACGATCTGACGGTTATAAAGATACTCCTCCTCGGTGTAAGCGCACACATTCGTCACTAGTGCTTCAATTGCTGTCCCGAACTGAATGAGGCTCTCCGGTTTTCCCACTTCCGGTGGTTTTGTTGCCTTTGCCTCCTCCACTAGATAGTCGAGGACAAATTCCGGTCGTCCAAAACGCTTCTCTAATGTGTTCCAAATCTGCGTAAGATTTTTGGGATTTGAGAGCAAATGTTTTACTGCTCCTAAAGCGTCCCCTTCCAATGCTTTCCGTATTCGTGTCAAGTTGTTGGAGTCCTCGTACTTGTACTTCCGGGTGGTCCGCTGATACTCATACTTAAAGTTTTCCCAGTCCCCCGGGTTCCCATTAAACTTAGGAAGATCTTTGTCGACTGGGGCCTTTAAGATAACCTGGTTCCTCCTTTCTCCAAACGCTTGACCAAGCGCGGTGACAAGCGTTGAGACCATGTCTTCATTTCTGGAGGATTCGGATCTTGAACTGGATGGGCTTGACTTCTTTGGTAGAGTGTTCTTGGTTGTGGTGTCATCCTCCTTTTCTGATTCCGATGAATAGTACCCAGTGCGATCGCCTTCCTTCCCTTTTGTGGGATTACTATCCCTCCAAACATTCGACACGTTTTTGTACTTGTCAGAATCCGTCACGTGTCCTAAATCCAAAAAACCGTTTCCACGTTCACTGGAAGCTACGGATTCAATCCAGGTTTTCACTCGGTTTTCCTGGGCTTCTCCATCTTCAATCGACATCGCCACGGATGCTCCATCTTCCTCGTTTTCCTCCAAAATTTCCAAATCCACATCACAACGGCTTTTTACTGCTTTTTCTGAAGATTGAATGGACGCCATTTCAGCTTCCAGAATCTGAATATCCTCCTCGTAGGTTTCAATCTCCTCCAGCAGCTTAGCCTCCCTGTTCATTAACGCCAGGTTTCCGGGGTCCCTGGCTAGTGTCACATGTATCCCGTTCAACGCCACCTTCAAAAGCTTAACGGTCCGTTTTAGTTCCGTCTTCTTTTTTAACTTTTCCGCAAAGTCGGCATTAAGTTGTGCCAGGCTTTCATCGCGCTTCGCCTCGGCTTCCTTCCGTTGAGACGACGTCGACGCCTTTGACACGGCAACAGACTTTACTGACCTTCGGGATCCTGCTGGGAGTTGTGGTGTAACGACTTCATATCCGTACAGTGCTGGCGGCACCCCCTTAGTTTTCCGTTGACTCACCCTCCTCGGCAGGTCGGCTCCTCCTTCGGCCATTCTAATCAATTCACAATTACTGGGAGAAAAAGTTGGGAGTTTCACCCTCCACAGTTTCTAGCACCAATTGTTGTTGACGACAACGTGACTGTGTTCGCTACTTAATTTAAATGATGGCTGTCGGCCAGAAATAAGTGCTTATCACACACACAATTTTAATTATAGTATTAACTTTAATTTACTGACTTTCCTCTAATTTACAAAGCAGTAAAAACAATCCGCAGCGCGGTTAACAATTAATTCCCCAATGATCACTATTTCTCCGAACAAAAATCAGAATCAATGATTGACCGTAGTCCTCCGCTTGCTGTCTTCCTTTTCTCCTCCTTCTCCTTCTTTTGATACTCGGGAATGAACTAGATCAGCATGCGCACCATGTGGACCATTTTGAATTCCGGTCATCTCCTGGGGAAGCTGAGACTCAATGACATGGATTGTACAAAAACTCGCCCGGGTACTTTCCCCTAATTTACTTGAACGAATTTAATAGGTTTTTGAAAAATCGTTTTTCTCAACTTTGCCCAACCAGATTTTCAGCTCAATTCAAAAGCTAATTGAAATCTGTTTCTCTATTAGATAAAGCAACTTTATTTTCGTCATTAGTGCGTAAAGTAAAGTACATTGTTAGAATTTCTCATTTAGAAACATAAAGAGTTAAATTTCGTAAACAGCGATGTCCTCGTATTAAGGCACAGTACACTATAGTCTATAATATGGCATTTCGAAAGAGTTGTTACGATTTACGATGACTTTTGAGATCTGATGAGGAAATACCGTTCAACCCGACTTATCTACTAGGTGGTTGAAATACCCTACATAACAATGAAATATGTTAAAACGTAGAACTTTTCAAAAATGCTCTGAAAGCAAGTGCTTACTAAAATGAATGCCAAAATTTCAAACAAAAACATAACATATTTGAATAAAACAGTGTTTTGTACTAAATTTTTCTCTTTGTTGCACAAATATTTTCTATTCAACATAGCTCAAATTTGTGTTTTTAAAATTTGATTCGCCACACTAGGAAGCACCGGTCTCTATTACAAGTACACACTTTCCTACTTCTGACTACTTTCAGCGGACAGAGTCTCATAATCTGATTAGGAGGAGACAGGAGCAGCTCCTAAGGAGCTGCCAGCTGCCTCGTTAGGAAGAAGTTTTGAAGAGATGAGTTTTTGAGTGAAGTGGAGAAGCAGAATGTTGCGTAAGCACATTCTTGGTAAAATGACACTATTAATATTGTTGGTCATTGAATAGGCCAACACATACACATAATTATTGTTACTTTACTAATGTTAAGTCGAGTATATAAAAAACAAATAAACTTATCTCGAATCAATTGTCTTACAATCCAACAAATTGTTTAGGTAAATTTACACATAGATTCAATATTCCAACTGAATGTGGTAAGTGTATTTTATCTGGGTTTGGGTTAAGCCTGGTAAGCAGTAACTGTTATGAATCTGGCGTCGTAGCTGAGCTAATATCCTAAATTCATTTGCCTTCATTTCAAAAATACTCCCTCCCGCTTCTATAGCTGCTATACTGTTTTCAAAAACTACTTGCATCATTCTAACCCCTAACACAGCTCCAAATGCTACATTCAATTCAGACTTTTACAATCCCATTTTACATCCAGTGATTGGATTGATATGTAAAAACGAAAATTAACTTGAGGAGCAATCGTCCGAAGGTGTGTTGTGGAGGAGGCAGAGGGAAAAGGCGAAAGAGGCAATGATTTTGGAGGGATGGTTGCGGAGTGTCATTCCGAGGAGGAGAAGAGGACGGATGGAGTGAGGCAGTTCAGAAATACTGCTAGAGAATGATGGTGGCAAGAGGGGAACCCGAGAATAGCTAAGGTCCGGTGAGGAACGGGGGGAAGGAGAAGTTCAGAATTAGCAGGAGCAGGTGCCTGCTCAGGGGGAGGATTGGAGGGAGGGGATGAAGTTCAATGTAATCAATTTTCTAAAAAAAGTCGTTCGTCTTGTTTTAAATGTTCTAAAATTGCAGTTCTACTGAATCGTCAATCCATTTCTTCGGTAAGGCTATCAAGCAAATCCGTACATTCAAATCTTAAATCCAAATTTTATTTTGGCAAAGAGATTTTTCAACCAGGCACAGCTACAGCCGTGATACATAAAGATCGTTTCAGCATTATCATCATTAAGGAGACATTAATGGAAACTCTATTCCTTCAGCATGTACTTAACCACCTTTTATCCCATAGTAAACATGGGCTTGACTTTACAAATGTTCATAGTTTTGTTTGAATTTAGAAAGTTGACTTTTTGTAACTATTTGCACTGGGGACCACCAAAAAATCCACTTTCTCAAAGTTTTTAACTTTAACTACCTACGGATAGTAGGTCTCAAGGAAAGGGTCCATGCAAAGTTTCAGCCCTCCAAACCAAGTATGACGTCAGTAATGACGAAAATATATTTTGATCGGTTTCACCGTAAACAATTTCAAATTTCACAAACTTGGTCATAAAATTTATGATGTCCACCTACAACAGTGTCTTGCTGATACACTGCAGCAAACTGCTTGTAAAAATTCGTTTTTAATAAGGAGATATCGGTAAAAGTTGAAATTACAGGTTTGAGTTTTGAGGATATGCTTGGATTGCACTACCCGTTGCTTGGCCAACAATCAACCAATCAATCCAGCAAAATGTGGAAAATATGCGGCACTTTCTTTGACATCAACTGCAGCTTGGTTGTTTGAAAGCTGTAGCTTTGGCTGGCACTTATGCTGAGCATCACCGAATTTAAAAAAAGTGACAAAATTTACAAAATTTCCGAGATCGTAATTTTAAAAATCTGAGAGTTCACAATTGAGCTTAGTAAATGTGATTATTTTGACACCTGAATTGTTAATATCCGACCACGCAGACGTGAGGACGGTCTCTCTGCTTTTGGTACGTCATAAAAAATTTAATTATGACCAATTTTGCAAACTCAAAATTTTTGGTCAAATTGCTACTAAAATGGTACGAAAGTAACACACTTTGATTAATATCAACAGGGATGTACATATATTTTTTGGATGCATTTGGTGAAGGTCAGAATTTTCATGACAACTAGCATTTCACCAGAAATTTTCATAGATTGCCAAAAGTAGAACTAGGCTGTTCTCCATTTTCCCCGCACCCGTTTCCTCCACAGCCATAGCCTAGAATCAGGATCTCCTCCTCCTGTTCTAGCCATTCCACCTTTTTCGCCATACGTTTTCCTCCACGATAACCGTCGACATCCCCACCAAACAATCCTATTCCTGAGGGACACTTAAAAGCATAAAAGGAAAAGGGAAGCAGCATGGCTGTTGTTGAGCCACTTCACATGGATCATTCCCTCTACCCGGGCCATTACCTGGATATTCAACTCGTTGTCTTCCAGTTAAAATTACAGGAGTCCTGTCATCCTTTATATTACTCCATGACACATCCGGCATACCGAATCCAGTAAAGACATTTTCGTTTCTAACAACAAGTTTATCTGTTTATTTGTAATGCAAGGGGTCATGTGGTTTCTTTTTTTTCAATCTCTGAATTACGAATTACGCCCTATGCATGATTCGGATGAGCTGGAAAAATGGAAGTGGTGGGCACAAGAAGGTTTTAAATTAAAACTTTTAATGAATGCGATGCAAGTCCGGGTGAGAACCAGTTGGGGGTGGTTAGGACAAGTGGAGTAAAGTATGTTGTGGTAAGGAGGAAAGGTGACTTGTTCAATGCACTGATTTTAATTAAGCAGATTAGCTTTTATTCTTATATAGATAGACAGACAGTAGAGATAAATGTTGGAAGGACCGATAATGGTACTAATCCGTATGGGAAAGGGGATTTTTATGTGAAAGTTTTGGATAAATTGTTTCCTAAATTTTATTTGACCGCAGAATTTCGTTCGTTTCCCGCATTTTCTACTACCCAGTTGTATAATTCAAAACCATAGATTGAGAAATCACCCATCAATAAATGTGGTTTGAATAACTGCTCTAATCCAACCATAATTTGTGCTGACATTTAATCAGTTAAAAAATTGAAACGGCATTTCCCCTTCAATCTGATTTTTATGCAATGGCAATAGCTGCACTCCAACTTTTGTAAAGTAATTATTAAAGCGCTGTAATTATAACAGTAGATATATTTTGCAAAAAGGGTATTGTGGTATCGCAGATCGTATAGAATCGGCCCTTGCATACATTGCATCTTTTAAATTTATCTGAGCAATGGTAGACTACTCAACTAATATCCGAGTAACTGTCTATACCCGACTTTTCTGCTCTTAATCTAAAATCATCACATCCAATTTGTTAGAAAGAAACTACATAAAATACAAAATATACTCTCTCACAGACAACAAGATGTGGACTCAATTTTGCTGATGCACCCTTCATGCATGAAGAGCTTTGTAATAATTCGATGAAAAAGCAGTTTATACATATATCGGATTTTTGTTTATAGTTATTGCTAGAATATAATCACTTCCTTGCTGAATTGTGTATATAGTGCAATATTGTTAGGGTTAGGTTAATGGGTAGGTTGCTTAAATGAGATCAACAAGAACACAATGAGTTTCAGTTTGATACTGGCGTAAGAGCCCCGATTTATTCACGTTTTTGTCTTTAAATACTAGCGTACATTTGTACCTAAATGGCAAAACGACAGGACGTTGTTTGCCTTACAGAGCATAGTGTAGTGGTAAGCTGTTTGATCATCGGGCTTAACTAACGTATTTGAATGAGTCATGCATGAAAACGATGAGTGAACCGTTCTTGAGTAGCTAATTTTAATTCAAACATAACACCCCCATCATTAATTCTTAAACGTCCTCGTTTAAGGGTATACAAAATCTGAAATATTTTAGCAAATTGGTTACAGTCTGACTTTTATTAACATAATTCAAAACTCCAAATACTTTCAAATTTTAATCAAACAAATTTTAGTATCTATAAGATAATTAAATAACACTTTTTTAATTTTTAAATCAAAATCTAATAAACGATTCTTGCGAGATTTCGTATTTATAAACACAATTTCTTATTAACAAAAATTATTACATGACATGAATTTTAGGCACAAGCTAAAGTCGTTGAACATTTTATATTAAACTTAACAAAGGCTAGTTAAAGTTATACATGCGACTTATCATGGGGCACATACAAAGGAGAAGGGGAGTCTAGATCATTTCTTATTACATAATTTGACAGATAACACAACACCAGAGTCAGGAAAAGTTCCAACACATTTGAAAATCATCGAAAACGCAACAGTTAGAAAACCTTTAGTCTTGAAATTCAATTATCACAAGTAGTTGCTGTTGACACAAGCTACATAACAATGCAAATCTAAGCAATGATAATTTTAATGAATGCTTCGGGTTGTAACGACGAGTGAGAGATGAAATTTATTTAGTGCTGATCGGTGTAACTATAACGACGCACTAGATATTTAAACTGATACAAGGACGATAAATGACTGATGATAGCATAATTTATCGTAACAGTTTTCAATTGGTTTTACGCTCAAAACTGGCTACCTACAGAAGTTAAGTCGAAAGTGACGAATAAATTTTTAACGAAGAGAAAAGGGCTTGACCATCTTTTACCACCGTACCAGGACTGCGTGGTATCCCGCTCACACCGTGCCAGACTGCATGCTCATTGCGAGAGAGATGATCAACGTATGTATTTTAAATTTTGGAACTAATGCAAACCTCAGAACGAGAGAAAGCAAAAACAGTAGCACCCATTGTAGGCGATACTGTATTAATTTGACAACAGTTAACAGTTTAAACTGATAAAAACTACTCAGTTTGTTGCAATTATTCGAATCTTAACAAAAAGTCAGAACAAATACCTGGCAACAGCTTCAGCGTTATCACCCCCACTTTAAATCGGTTGAACGTCCTCGTTCAATTACATTCTAGTATTAAAGAAAATATTCGGTAAATTAAAAACAATTTGGGGATAAAATTTATTAGTATAAAATTTAACATCTAATAACGACGAGAAAAAGAATGTGGCGGTGGAAGGCTGACGATGACTTGGCAGGACACTCAAACAGTTATCCGGCTATGACGGGCGGACTGAGATCCAACGGCGGCTGGCAGACAGGAATCCACGGGGCGGCAGGCAGACAGGAATCCACAGGGCGGCAGGCAGACAGGAATCCACGGGGCGGCGGGCAGACAGGAATTCACGGGGCGGCAGGCAGACAGGAATCCAATGGCGGCTTCAGAAATGAATCTGATGTCGACAGGAAGACAGGACTCTGATGGCGGCAGTGGCAGGTAGACAGGAGTCTGGTGCTCGTACGAAAATAGGAGTCAGGCGGTGATAGGCTATCAGGGATACAGCGATGGTAATACGCCGTGCTAAACAGCAACCAGATTGAGGAATGGCAGGATGGACGATAGGCTTCAGCATTCTGAAAAACTCAAAGAAGATCTGCCTTAATACTTCATCTTCCAAAATACTAAATTCTAGTATCTTTTAACATGCTAGCATGGAGATTCTAAAATACTAATCTAATTTCTTATAAAATACTAACTTCGAGATTCTTATAATGTACTAACATTCTAATCTCCTGAAGTATTTATATCTAATCTGTTTTAAAATATTAAAACGGTTCAAATACATCTAACCCAATCTTCTGGCCGACCAGGAAAATATTTTTTTATAATCCTAGCTGTTACATTAATTCCGTAGTTGTTTGTTTGTAAGTAAAAATCTTAAGGAAACTTTTAAAATCTTTCAATAAAATGTAGGCAGTTTATTTGAAATTAACCGTGTTTTTCATACAGATAGTTTTTGACCTATTACCTATTTCTATCCATTACTATCTTTGCCTACTGGAATACTATGAAACTACTGAATACTACTACTATGAAAAGTTGTGAAATCGCTGTAACCTCTGACCAAGAGTTGACCTTTTGACCTCAAGTTCTACTGGGTTGTGAACTGACGCGAAAAAAGTGTCGCATGATATATGTCCTATGTAAAAATATTTTACCGTTGGTGACCTCTGACCTTTAGAGTTGTGGCTAAGGTGCTATAGTATCTGTGTACCAAGTTTGGCCGCAATCGGTTCAGCCATTGGTCTTAAAAAGCCTGTACGGGCGGACGGCCGGAGCACAATATTATCAAGTATCTTAGCGATACTTAATAACTATATAGTCCTACAAATTATTCTAGAAATATCGCAAGCGCCTAAATACTCTTCATAAAAAGATTTTGTTCTTTTTGGTTTTTCAGTTACGCAAACATGCCCGGAGTAATCTAAACTAAAATTTTGAGCTATCCTAGCGTATATTGCAAATTTACTCACTTAAAAAATTGTCTAGACTTTTCTTAAATTTACGTTACACTTATATACGCGAGCAAATATGTATTTGTTTGTTGTCATGATTTGTCAGAAAGTTTGTCAGTAAAAGTGAAACCAGTGGGTCTCAAGAATTGTCTGTGTCAGTCGTCAAGCAGTAGTACTCTGCGCAGAGTGTTGGTACAAACAATGTGAGCGGTTATTATTTTCAACTGTAGCCAAAATCGTATTGCGCAATAATTAAATAATGCAAGCAAAATTAAATAAGGTAAAGCAAAATTTGAACTGAAAAAAGGCAAAGCAATTGGGTCGAAATAAGCGTATATGCAAAGCAAGTTCTGGATCCAGCGAAGCGGGGTGGACGGTTCATCGGAAAATCTTCAGGAGCAAAATCGGCAAAATCAAAATCGGTAGAAGCAAAGTGGACCGGTCCATCGGAAAAACGTAAAAACAAAATCTTCAGGAGCAAAATCTTTAGGAACTTGTTTTCCACGTGGAATTTGTACTCGATATGAGTATCAGTTTGCAGTGGGGACCGGAGCATGTGCAAACTTGTCGTAACGTTTCTAAATGCAGTCCCTAAGGCGGCCGTTGAGAATCAATAATCGACGAAGCAATAGGATCAGTATATTTTAAATTAAGCGGCTGAGTGGGGGATTTGTGATTTTGGAAGGAACTGAAAACAGGAGGAGGAGCAAGTTGAAGGGGGTTAAAGTTTGCCTAAAGGGGTTAAAAACTGGCCGTGGCGCCATGGAGGGACCCTGTGGAACAACTTTTGCAGAGTCACCAAAAAAACTTGGAATTGGTACCTGATTTGGGGAATGGCGGCTGTTTGGAAGGGTCGGGTACGAAGGGGCGGCTGAGGAATCAAAGCGGAGGCGCCTAAAACTAAATCTGTGACTGATGAATCTGTGACTGTTGAATGTAGTTGTGACTGTTAGTTAAAAGGAATACAAATTTTGGGGTTATCAGAATTACGCGCGGTTGAATGGGAAATACCTATGAAAGAATCTGGGGTTACGCATATTTTGGGGAACGGGGAGTAAGGGGTCAAAGAGCCTGGAAACCCTAGGAAGTAGGGGGTACTGAAGAGAGGGGATACGGTTTCTTCTGACTGGTCTAGGGAAATGGAGTCGGAGAGTGAACAAAAATGACGGAAGATTTTTTTTCAATTTTTTTGGCGTCAGTTGAGTAATAGGTGACACTGAGTGCTAGTCATTTGTAAATGAAAATAGAGGGTGAAGCAATTAGGAGTCAGTTAAAGAACAAAAATGATTCACAGGTGGATAGAAAAGTAGGACCGGAATCAACTAAGGAATGGAGATTGGGACAAAACCCAAAAAGAGAGACCATCCCAAAGGCAAAATCTGGAATGGAATCAAACCCAGTATCAGGGAGAAAATCAAAAGTGGAAACAGAGACTAAAACAAAGGTGGAATCTGGAGCGGAACAGAAAGCAAGATGAAACCAAAACTGTAAGCTAAGCGGGTTCTGGTGCGCGGGCGCGGCTTTTCATGCTTGGGGTACCTAACGGATTCCGGAATTACAATAACTTGGGAAGTTCTTTAAAGAATTTCGTAGTGCAATCGGAATTATCGTAGAATTTTATGAGCATAGCTTGTCAATGATTGTGAATCTGGAATTTATATTTGATTTTTCGCCCGATTAACAAAAACTTTTTTTGGTTTTACGAAGGAATAAACGTCATATCATATTATAGATTATGGCCTGAATGTAAATTTTAAAGTGTGACAAAATGAGCTGGATTAAAACCATACAAGGCTCGGACCAGCTTTTTGGATTACTAAGATTTTCAAACGGGCTAGCACATGTGCTGAAATTATTCGCACATCAAAAATGAAAATCTAATAGTTTATGCAGAAAGGCACAAGAATACGTTTATGAATTTAGAAACAACCTGAAACCAATACATGGGCATAAGCAACAATTTTGCAATTTATATATATGTTCGGAAAGGAAAGTGCAAAATGAATACTTGTAAATAATAAAATAATCTTAGACCAGCAATAATGACATGATGTTTATTCAAGGCAAAGAGTTCCAAACTATAACTTGCAAGATAATTTTAATGAAATAAGGAAACCTCAAATTTACACGGTGGCGTATATTTAAAAACTAAGCAATATTGAGAGGCCATAAAATCTGTTTTCTGAAACAATTTATAAAAAATGGATTATCCAGCTTTTAGAATGACAAACGTAACAACTAGTTATTCATTAGGCGCATGGATAAAACAATCCGATGCATTATATTATCGTTGGTGAAGGAATAGTCCTTAAAAAAGTAAAACTAACGTTCTAAGGGCTAATCTAGGCTTTTTCCTTGGTTTTCGGCGTTTATATAAGCAGTGAAGGCTAAATATCATGGCGAATTGGGTAACTTGAAAAAAAATTATCTGATAATCTGATCATCCTGAATCAATCGTTAAATTGCGCATTGATTTGCAAAAACTGTTATGAGAAAAAATTTTGCAACTAAATTGTAAATTTTAATTCTGCGGGAAATTGTATGTGATAATTACTGTTTTGTCATAAGGCTATACTGCAATTGAGTCATAAGAGAATACAAGGTAAAATTCAACTGCAGCATTAGCAGACTTATGTGCGCTATGAGAGCTGTGTTCTCGAAATAAGCAAGGCCAACAACCCGATGCAAACTTATTACTTTAAAAATGAGTTTAGATATTCAAATTGCGCAAGTTGAATGCAATGCATTTTTCAAATCATTCGGTTACAAATGTAATTTAGTCTCACATCACGAAATTAGACGCAATTTTAATTATGCCAAATATTTTAGGCAAGTCGAAATTCTAATCCACTATACTTGTAATAGATAAGTGCTTCACTAATGCTTTTACGTACACTACCTAAATTTTTCAGTATGAAGAAGGACTAAGAGATTACTAATACCGTACGAATTGTGTCACAGAAAGTACCAATTGTTTCCATAAAAATTCAAATTTCCTGCCAGTGGCTAATGTCTTTATTACCTAGTAAAATCATACTAGTAAAATGATACTAGTAAAAATGCGTACATATAGGGTTTAGAAGTTATCATAAAGCCTATATCGGGTTTCACCTAACATGTTACCAGACGATTTCCGCAGCATGTAAATTTACTTGTTGTAAAGATGTAATTTGTTGGCCTTGGTCGTGAGTCATTGTGGTCAGTACTGACGTTACAAGTAAACAAGTAAAAATGTGCTGGTCGCTTGAGTAAGTCAGGTTTCCTGATGGGAAACATTTATGTACCTACAGAAAAAAAACATAATAGCATAATCCTAGAATTTTAAATTTATCTAGAGATAAATTACATAAAAGTTAATAGCTATGACAAAAGCAGTCGCTTTTGTAAATTGCGTACGTAAAGCGGACACTACAATTTACTTTTACACTTGATAAAAACGTTTTTCTTAAAGCCGATTAAATTGTTAGCTTGGAAATGTTCAAACTCGTACACGTTTAATAATGGCAAATTTTATATAGGTATTGCAAATTTGTCCTTGCGCAAAACAAACTCAGCAAAAAATACGCAAACGTTTGAATGAAACGTAAAACAGAAGTACCTATTTGATGATGTCATCACTTTGTATGAATGCAAGGACATCGGGAGAAACGACAGCAGCAAACGTGTGTGCTTTCCGAATGAGCGTCTAATCTTAATCTACCTAATGAAAAAAGCTCTTTCATTTACCAAATCTGGCACTTAAAAGGAAGTAGCTGAAACCTGTCTGAAATTTACAATTATTTACAAGATGTACATGTGCTACACATATGAAAATCTGAATTATGTTTAAGCTTAAATACTCAATAATTCTAGCACGGGAATTAATGTCCACAAATCATTCGTGACAAATGACTTATTTGAACTGACAATATGCCTAAAATTTTAAATATAAAATCTGATACAATTCAATGTAAAATTACTACATTATGAACAAATAAAAATCTAGTAATTTATATTTTAGACTAAGGTTCTCCCGATGACAGTGAGAGAGGAAAAACATTTTTTTATGTAACCAATCAAAAATTTACTACTGAATAAGAATTCAGTTAAGTTTGTAATTCGCATGAGTCGAAGAAAAGTTAAAGACTATTTTAAGTAAACCATTTGTAAATTTTTTGGAAAATTCGAAATCAGGGAAAACAAAATGGCCAGCAACATAGATTTCAATAAAAATAAGGCATGTATTTTCTCGTCTATGGGAAAATACTCTTTTATCTATGGGATTAACGTTTTTTAGCCGAGAGCAAAAAATATTCAAGTTTCTCCGATAAGTGAGTATTTTTCCAGGGATAAAAAAGGATTTGTCATTTTATTTGAATAAATTAATTAGAATGGTACAATACATTTACATTTCTACTCTTTATGCAATGCTTTGTGTAGTTTTTAAGGTGACCTGGTCCTCTCTTAATCTCAAGACCTCCTGTTTCTGCTTCAGGAGGAAGGTCTAATTTATCCTCTAACTCTAAAACTGCTATGAGCATTCTTTTCAAAATCTCCAACTTTTTTCCTCATACTCTCCAAAACATGCCACACTTTCAGAATTGATAAAATAGCATGTTGAACTCACAGAATTGAAGTACTAGCTCGATATGTTGTCATAATTCAAAAAAATCGCAAACATACTGAAAAAAGTGAGTCGCTCCAGCAGAACATCTGTAACTTTTTTGTCTTACAACAGAACCAAACCAAAAAAACCTACCAAACTTTGCACGCATATAAACTACTAAATAGGCTATTTTGCTGCGGAGTATCAAGTAGCCTCTTTGGAAAAAGAGAAATTTGCATAAGATTATATGCCAAATTTTGATTTTTCTTGCCAAATAACTTAACCTACCAACCACTAAAAATAAGTATTTTCAGAAAATGAAAGAATGACTAAAGTACCACTAATATGGTGTAATAACTGCCACAAGTCGCATGTAAAAATCTCAAACCACTCTGAAGAAATCCGGGGTTATGTACAAAAAAACGTGAAATTTTCATGCTAAATTTTAACAACTTTAAAAAAAAAAGTGTTTGAAATTTTGTTTTCTCAACTTAGGCTATAGAGCCGTTTATGTTGTATTGTTATCTGAAAGATTTGTATGGTTCTGACCTTTTATTCAAAAGTTATGACATTTTGAAATAATATCTAAAGTTGTGATCCTTGCCAATGCAACAAACAAATTTCAAGTAACAAATTTTGGTGTAGATAGTTGCATCTGTTAGTAAAAAATTATGCAGATACTGATTCTTGTATCTGCTACAAAACTTAGTGTGGATACTTGTGGAAAAATGTAAACAAGTTGGTATTAGCCACAAAGAAATTTGTGTTGTTGTTTACATTTTCAGTGGCAAACACCAGGTATCTGCACAAAAATAGCAGATGAAATTGCGGCGGCTCCAGTTCACTCTTAGGAGCGGAGTAACAGTATGCTGTGTGTGTGAAAAAATTACAAATGCTTTTTTATCACTGGAAAAATACTCACTTATCGGAGAAACTTGAATATTTTTACCTCCAGTGATAAAAAACGTTAATCCCATAGACGATTGCAGATTTTTCCAGGACGAAAAAGATTATTTCTAAAAATAACTCAAATAAAAGGAACTGATATCACTGAACATAAGGATGGGATGGGAGCATAAAATAGAAAAAAAGTATACGTTAGTCTGGAAAGAGTAAGCTTTGTTTATGTTCTTATAACTAAGTGCAAATGTAGCCAAAATCAATGGGACAGAAATTGCATGAGTGCCATAGCGTGGTTCCCTACACTAGAGAAAATGTCTCGTTTCTTTTTTCACCTAAGTGTCCCAAAAAACTATCACTCGTTGAGACCGAAGTCACCATTACCCACTCTGTGGGTGGTAAACTGGCGGCCGTGTGGTTAGTGGTACTTACGTTAAGGGAAAGGACTTCAGTGATATCATATTAAGACGAACGAAAAATTTTCAACAATTTGTACGAATCATGAACTTTCTACTTATTTTCAAGAAAAAAAACTAAACGCGTCAACAAGTGTAAAATTGTGCAGAAATAGAAACACATAACAGAAAAAATTGAACCCAATAAAATGCTGCTGTTGGCGTAGCTACAATCACAACCGAAAAGGCTAAAAATTCAAATATAATGAATAAAGGAAAATAAAAAACTTTCAAGTTGGAAAGTATGAAAAATTTATTCGGAAACTTGAAGTTTCTGAATTATGAACAAAACTGTTCATAGTCAGGTTTTTCGGTGCGAACACCATGTTAGGGTTAAGGTTTATGGGTAGGTTGCTTAAATGAGATCAACAAGAACACAATGAGTTTAACTTTAATTCAAACATAACAATATAACTATTTTCACCAGGAAAAAATGTATTTAATCAGGTAAAAATCTTGAAAACAAAGTACTAAATATTTTTTGGAACATGATTAATAAGTGCGCAATAAATGCTTTACTGATTATGCTGGAATCACCACACGATTCCGAGTCAACCGTCCCATTTTTAGGTTGTCTCCTCATGTTTTATTTTTTATTTTTGAAAATAATGCAGTGTGTAAATAAAGATTCAAATCAGTGGGTTCATGAAAACAATTGCAATTGTGATTGTGAGTTGTCGCATTGAAGATAATAATGCCATTGCCTAATTACAAAAACAAAAGAAAAGATAATCTATTAAAGCACATCAATAAAATTTACGAAAATCTATTGCATTATTAATTTACGATTCTGAAATACGTCCACTCAACCGGTAATAATTTAGCTCGACCCGAATGAGGGGACTGAAGTGGAAGCATCTGATGTTGCACAGTCACAAAAATGTCTTTTATATAGATTCATGGCGGCAAAAGGACACAAGATAAAGATATCGTTGAAATTAAATGCCATGGTTTTAACAAACTTCAAAATGCACAAATATTCAAAATCAGTCAGTCAAATACCCAAATTCTTAGGTCGTTAAACTCTGGCCGTTGTGTTCATTTTTCTTTGAACTTTCTACTGACCAACGCAGCTATCCTATCCTAATAAAACCCTGTTTCTAATTGAGCACGTTTTAAGTACTATTCCGTTACACTTTTTCCGAAACCAATTTTTCATTCCGAAAGAACCAGGTCTGTTCCCTGAAAGCAAGAGGCAAAACTGGTCCTGCAACTGATTAACGTAACTATGCATAACATGATGCATATATGCATACAAGTTTGTTTCAAAAACGCTTCAAATCCAGTATGAAGCTTAATGAAATTAGACCCCTGTCTACAAACATAATCCTTTCATTACAAATTATATGAACGCAGGCTTCACAATGCTATATATTTCGAAAAAAAACTAGAACGATAAACGCGCCTTAATTGTAATAAAAAGCGCATTTCTCTAAACTTTTCTATATAGCTAGGTAAGCAGCTCAGCACAAAATAAAATAGTGCGGATCAAAGTTACCGACGAATTGAATATATTTAATTATTGATGCAAATCGCAAATGAAGACAAATTTGAGTCTTAGCAGAAAACTAATTAGCGTAAAACAATGGTTGAAAATGCATTTTGCTTCAAAACAGTTTATTTTCTTTTTTATGCTAATGCTAGCTAATATGCATATTTTTTAAACAGGCTAGCTTGTGAAAGTATGCTCTTGGGCTCCTGATTCTGGACTCTGGAGAAAAGGTTTGGTGAAACAGAGATGGCTATTCCAGAACGGTCAGTTAATTAAGTCAATCGATTGGTTACACAACTTGTCCCCAAATCCCCAAAAAATCTGTTATTATAACAGTCCACCTCATGTCTCATAAAATCAACCGATCTTATTTCAAAGCTCAATTCCTCAAAAAAAACTGTCGGAAAACCTCCAAAAATCTCACCAATTGTCATTTTGTTATCTCCTTTGCCACGTTTTAAGGATATAGACTCATCCTCGTCTTTTTAAAACACATGCTTTTAAACTCTACTCTAATTAATTTGTCCTCAAAATCTACCGAATGAAGACGAAGTATCTAATTAGTGTCAAAACCACCAGTATGTTTGATGTAATAAAAATGGTGTGGAAATGGTTCAATTAATTTTTACAGATAAATACACAGATTCTTCTGTCACTTCCCTGTAAAACTTGTTCACAAGCAGCTGCAACTATTCCCATCAAAGTGAATCATTCTGCATTTTACTACCCTTTTCGATCCAAACCAAATCGGAAAATGCTAGGCACAGTACAATTAGAAAAGTTTGCATCCTTTCTGTGTCGGTGAACCTGTGTCTATTGTGTAAACATCTATAGTAAACCATTAAAAGATGCTCGCTGCTACACACAATACTGAGAATATGTCATCAGTGGCAAGGAGTGGAACACTGCTAATCAGGACAATAGGTCAAAACAAACGTAAGTTTGAGAAAAGTCGGGGTGTTTTAAGCAAATTGACAAAAATGCTTGGAACAGCTTTTTCCTCCATTAACACTCACTTCTCCACCTAACTTTCAGTTCTACTGGGACCTCCACTCCCCATTCCTCTCGGTTCTTTACTTTCTCCTCTGTTCAAACAACCACTCCTTCGCCGTCTTCATCTTCGTCTCCACTTCCCTCCGACCCGGTTTTTCCACCACTACCTCCGGGCCTCCACTTTCCGTCTCACTTGGACTGCGTCTACTTCCGCCTTTTCCCACAAAATTTTTCCGGCCTCGCCGCCGCCGCGATGTTACCCAGCAGTTCAGTCTTTGGCTAATCGTTGATCAGGTGTACGTTTATAGCGGGTTAAACTAAACATTATAAAAGTCTATGAATCAATGTGACCGCAACGATCTCCTCCACCAAGAAGCCATGAAAAGGCGGCATTTCAGAAGCCATCCACCCGCGCATCCACTCCATCCAAATGGACACTGGAGTGGGACCACCTTCAACAAGAGAAGTTTCTACCAACCCATGACTTTCCTTCCACCACAACTCTCCAAACCTTTCATTCTTAGCCTAGGTATACCAGATTACCGACCCACAACAATATCTTTGCCTGCAATTCCACCCCACTAGTGACAAATGCAAAGTGGCAAGAGGTCCGGTTGGCACAATATTCATAAGGTTAGGTGGAAGTGCATAGCTTATTTGTCACAATATACCAAAACGTAGGTAAGTCCAAGAAAAGTCGAGTGGGTTTAATAAAATAAATAAAATAAATAATAAACTCAGCTTCTCCGGAGTCCATTCGCCAACTTCACAGCCACCACTTTCCGCAGCTTTCCCCTTGGTCTCCAGTTTTTGTCCTACTTGGTCCGCCACTTTCCAGACCGTCTCCTGCATCTTCATCCTTATGAATAAAAATCTAAAATAATTGTTGCACAAATTGCGTAGTGTTACCGCCTTTCAGTAAGGTGTTTTAGTTTTTGGGGAGTTACTCAATATTAGATCGGAAGTTGGTTTTTTAGGGCTCAAGCCACTATTAAATAGAAACCTTTAACAACTTTGTTCATATTTTTTTACTCGAGGATTAAAATGCTGAAATCGCAACATTTCTAACATAAATTTTTTCTAACAAACAAAGGCCCTCTTATCATAGGCCGCGGAGATGGCGGGGAGGGTGGTGACACATCCCCACCTCGAAAAACGGACGGTAAAATGGTATCATTTTCACCACCTCGATTTTGACCAACCAAGAAAAATTTATAAGAATATAAGAATGAATAATATGGAATTGGGATGAAGTTGAAGATGATGATGATAAAAAGTAGTGTGATGCATCAACTGCTTGTGCGTTAAGTCAAGAATTAAAAACAATGAGTAAAACACAAATAATGTGGCTCAATGAAGTAAAAAACGCAAGGTTGATGATTAAAATTGACTCAGAATTTAGTAATTTACTAATTGGGGTAAAATGACACGAAGGACCACTGAAGACAGAAAAATAGGAGAAAAAATTAGGACTATGTCGTTAGTGTACCTTTACTCCTATCGTCTTGATGTGTCTGGCCGTTTATCCTTCCGTCCGTCCGTCCGTAAGCACGATAACTCGTCAACCGTTTGACCTATTCCAATTCTGTCTTCAGTTATCGATAGCTACACCTCCTGGGACGATCCCTATTGATTTTCAGGTCAATCCGATAACCGGAAGGTACCTAAAAAGTACCTTTTCTAAAGTAATCTTTTTTGCTGCATTTAAAGGCCATAGAGCTACAGCATTTTCACTACCGGCATGGGAATAATACCAAATAGCAGATAATGGTCATCATCATGCCACATTGATGTGACAATGGTTCTAATCATGCCACATTGGTTCTAATCATGCCACATTGGTTCTAATCATGCCACATTGGTTCTAATCATGCCACATTGGTTCTAATCATGCCACATTGGTTCTCATCATACCACATTGGTTCTCATCATGCCACATTGGTTCTAATCATGCCACATTGGTTCTAATCATGCCACATTGGTTCTAATCATGCCACATTGGTTCTAATCATGCCACATTGGTTCTAATCATGCCACATTGGTTCTAATCATGCCACATTGGTTCTCATCATGCCACATTGGTTCTCATCATGCCATATTGATGTGACAATGGTTCTCATCATGCCACATTGATGTGACAATGGTTCTCATCAAGTAATCATGTATAGTCTTTGGTTATCAAGTGTAATCAATGATAATATTTGGTCAGTCAGTCATCAAGGGCAGTCAAAGTTACCGAGTAAAGTACACGTGAACCTTCCTTCAAGCTTACATAG
Organism: Entomobrya proxima; assembly: GCA_029691765.1. Classification (NCBI taxonomy): domain Eukaryota; kingdom Metazoa; phylum Arthropoda; class Collembola; order Entomobryomorpha; family Entomobryidae; genus Entomobrya; species Entomobrya proxima. The sequence continues at coordinate 52,865,107 of CM056171.1, read as the reverse complement.
GGTTTATTCATTTTGCAATTTCGTTATAACTTAATAATTAAAACATGTTGAGGCAAGTTTATGGAGTAGTACAGCATTAGAGGAGAAGTTTGAATAATCTAATGTGCCAAAAATTCTTAAATCCACCAGTTTTTACATAAATAGCATCTAAAAAGCACAAAATTGTGTACATAGTTTTTATTTAAATATATTTAATAATCCTTCCAAACATCCAAATACAAGGAAAATAACTACGATTAATCTCGATTTTAACTCACTGCTCATTATAATTGAATTTAATTTAATTTATTGAACAAATGGTTCCCTTATTACAAGGCACATTACACAATAGTCATTTACAAGTCATGTTATTTTTACACAAATGATTTTCTTAGAATACTAGTTAAAATGAACAAATCATTATACATTACATTATTTAAATTGCATTAAATCTTTCAATAACAGCATTAATTGAAGCGATAATTACATTGTTTAATTCATTATCATCAGAATTAACAATATCATTTATTTGATCATTAAGTAAACATGAGTATAAAAATTTTTTGAATGTGAAAAGCGAACAAATACTTTGACGTGTTTCAGTAGGCAAATCATACCATAGCTGTACTCCATTAAAAAGAAATGAACGTTCGTCCCATTTTGTATTCGGTACATTGGACGAAGTAATATTGATAAGTTTGAGAGCGCGTACATCTTGTTTCTTTACAGTGAAAGTTTAATTATTTATAGAAGTCCCCAGATTTACTAGACATAATTGTTCTGAAGGTGAAGCATAAAAGGTTGTATTTGTATTGGTAAGGTGAGAGCAACCATTGTAGTTCATGACAAATGTCCTTACTTATAGAATCATATTTTTTAGCATTTACGTGTAACATAGTTGAGATGAGACTCGAAAGTTAAATGTTCATCAATATACACTCCAACGAATTTTATGACTCTTTTGATTTGGCTATCCCCAATATTTATCTCAATATCTATAAATCTCTTTAAATTCTTTCTTCTTTCTTTAAATCGTGCTGCTTACCCACAACCATAAAATTGGTTTTGTCAATGTTAAGTGAGATTTTGTTTGAAGATAACCACTCAGAAATACACAAAAAATTGTTCTTCTAATTTAGCTTTCACTATAAGAATATCACTGGGCGTACCACTAATAGCAAGTGTACTACCATCAGCAAACATAAATGTGCACGAATTTTTAATGTGAGACGGCATATCATTTATCATTAAAGATAACAAGATACTAGTTAAACTACTACCCTGAATGACACCAGTTTCGGTTACTTTTACAATTGATTTTATTGTTAAACCGTTTACAGTGCTTTCTACATACTGATAACGGTCAGATAATAAAGATTCGATTTTTAATAGATACCATAGGATTTTAGTTTGTGAAGAAAAATTTCCCTAATGACGTTGTCAAACGCTTTCAGAAAATCTAGGGCTACAATAATACATACTAATATATTCCCTAAATCAATTTCTAAAAACAGCTTATGAGTTAATGCAATTAATGCATGAGTAGTACTCACGTTCCTTCCTTCCTTCCATGTTCCGAAGCCCAAACTGATTAGGTACTAAGATTATATTTGCCTCCACATAATCACTTAGTTGCTGTAGAATGCATTTTTCAAGAAGTTTAGTGATAACTGGTTGAATCCCTATAGGTCTGGTTTCATTGGGACAACTTGGTTTATCTACTTTAGGAATAGGAAAAATTCTGCTAGTTTTGAGTCATATTGGTACATTACCATAATCAATAAAATCATCAAAAATATCAGTCAGCTTTAGTACAAAAGTATTGTTTTCCATACAGCTATTAACCATAAACGCAGTAATACCAAGAGAATCGGGGGATTTGGAAAGAGGATTTTTCTCAAGTGACCAAGCTTTCTTTAGCATGACTGGAGTGCTGGGAGTTAAGGACAAAGGTGGGTTGCTTAAATTAAATGAAATTGTAGGGAATGTGTACGGAATAGTCGTTTTTTTCTTGTAATGTCAATATAAAAATCGTTGATCTCATCAGGCGATAACGGAATACCTACACTGCTATTGGACTTCGGCGAGAATGTTTCAATAAACCCATTCCGAAAACCAGAAGTCTTTGTACAATTGTCAAAATGCGTTTTTTATCCTGTATAATGGAAGCCTTAACTCGCTTCTTCAGCAGCTTATATGTGTGCGCAGTAAATTAAACATGAAAATATGATTTCTATGTAAGTCTGAAGCTTCATCACATAGCTCCACACCAATTATTTTGGTTTATTGTGTGTTTTATCCATATTTTAACTGCATTTTTTTATTTTAATTTGCAAGGCTTTAAATAGATTTTGCGACTTAAATTCTGTGGTTGGTAAGAATAACCGATTAACAAACGTTTTATATGCTAATCGCACCGGAATCGAAAATTTTTTAAAAAATCAAATAAGTTTTTTCCAATCATCCAAAACGTTTTCAGCAAATATCGGATCGGAAATCGTTTTGGAATCGCGATTAATCGTTTGCCTTCACAATATCCAAAGTAATAATATCATACTCATCTACAAATAAATTTTATATATAGAATTATCACAAACGCTTGTACACAGAATCTATAGACTAAACTGTAAACATTCCAATTTTGTTTTAAAAACAAAATAACTATTTAAACTTGTAAAAACTTCTACATATACCAACATTGTAATTTTGTTCTAAAAGCAAATCAACAGCTTCATAAACTAATCACAGACCAATCAAAAACATCTCAATTGTTTCTGAAAATCGCACTGTTATCCACAAAACTTATTGACAAGCCACTGTATGTAATTCTTGTTGTCCCAAATTTTTGCAGGTTTTCTTAATTTGCATAAAGTATCTGAACCTTAGCCGAATGCAAAGCGAAAGTTTTACATTTTTTAACTATGCCTTAACAGTACAAAGCAATGATAGCGCTGGTGAGTCTGGAATGATGTGGCCAATTTTTGTGCATTTTTAGAGGATTCTGGGCTTATAGGGTTTCTATATGACTAGACGGAGAGGGAAAGGGTATCTTGTAGTACGATTGGACCTTCTGCCTGATATAGTACGATAAGAGGGTAGGGCCTGTAAAGAGAAATAGTAGGAAGATAGAGACACCTACAAGCTTCCTCATCCCTTCAACTACCCTCGATCCTTCGCATCTTCCGATTTCACTTCCAATGCCTGCAGTTGTTACTTAACGTAACGTACGTAACAACTGCAATAAAATATACATTAAAACACTAAAGTCTAAATTAATGCACTTGTTGGACAAGTTTTTAATGTAGTACCACATATCCCTACGTACAAAGATACTCGAACACAAACGTTTAAAATATCAGATTAACCCAGCATATTCCGTTATCCACAAAGCAAACTCGCAAATTACTCAAATCGAAGAAGATCTCTGGTCAAGTATTCCAGAAGAAATGCATGACATTAAAGATCTTATATAAATGGGGAAGAAGAGGATTTCTTGCAAATTAGCAAAGAGAAATTTCTTTAAGCAAACTCGGGGAACACCTATGGGAAGTCCGCTTTCTCCAATATTGGCTGAAGTATTTCTGTAAGAAATGGAACGTAGCGTAATTGGCACGCACGTAAGGATATGGGTAAGGATGGTAGATGACGAATTCGCAATCACTCGTAAACGGAAGGAAGACGAGATTCTGAAGACTTTAAATACGTATCACCAAATCCTGAAATTCACAATGGAAAAAGAAGAAAATAATTCCCTCAATTTCCTTGACGTGTCCTTAACACGCTCCACAACTGTACATTTACAACGAAAGGTGTATAGGAAAGGTGTATAGGAAACCCACTCACAGCAATCGATATTTGGCTTGGTCATCGCATTTTTACCGCAGCCAAAAAATCGGAATCATAGATTCCCTTTATTACAGAGCTTCTCAAATCTGTGATGACAATTCATTATCCGGTCAGATAGCATTTATTATCGAAACGTTATGCAAGAATGGGTTTCCGAGACGGGTTGTTACCAGACGAATAGAGATTCTCAAGAATCGGACTCCCAAACAAAATTCAAATGCATCTGAAGCCGTTGCTCAAGTTGACAAACCCAAGCGGTGTCAGTGGTGTGCGATTCCGTTCATTGGACCAGTGACATATGAAAGTGCCACCATATTAAGATATCGTCTCAAAGTCGACCTTCGATACTACACTGGAACGAAGCTGTCTCGCATACTCAACAACTTTAAAGATATACCACCCATAATACTATGTGGTGTTTACATAATATTTTGCGATTGCGGGGATGTCTGTATAGGTGAAACTGGAAACCTGAAAAACAGGAAGGAAATCATGCCGGGGACTTGAGGAATAAGAGGATCGACAGATCAGCGCTAGCAGAACATGAAGATGAGAATCCTTCTCATCAAATAGATCTGGGCTCCATCGCCCTGCTTTGTAAAGAAAAAAGATGGTTCCAGCGAATATTCAAGGAGGCTGTGTTCATCCACAAACATCCAAACAATATGAACCGAAATAATGGACATGACATTTCTTCATGGATACCACTTGCTATAAAACTTATATAATGTATATTTTGTTCATGTTAGCTAGTTTCAATTTTCCCCATTCAATCGTTTCGATAATTTCTTGTATTTTCTCTTGAAAAAGCTAACGGAAAGTTAGCGAAAGCTTGAGATATTAAAATAAATCAACCTCTTTGGCCCTTAAAGAATGGATTTTCCTAAAGAATTTATTTGCTGTAATTAAAATCCACAAATTCATCAATTTCCCCAAAAATGGCATCGACGCACAACAATTGTTTATTCGAACATCCTTAATTTCAGTTAAATCTATTTAACAATCCTTCCAAAGTAATAATATCATAGTACTGAGACCGTAGCAGCTTATCTATTGTCGAGTTGAAATACCCAGGGTAACAATTTTTTTTAATGTGTTAAAGCGTGAATTTTTTTAAAACGTAAACAGAAGAAAGCACTGTTTATTTGAATAAAATCCTATTTTGTGCAGTGAATTGAATCAAAAATACTAAATTTTAGAGCTGCTCTACTTTTCTTAAACACTGATTCCATTATCTGTCACGGATCCCATTTCTTATTCTCAACACAGCTCAGAATGCTATATCCATTTTACAAGATCCAATTCGCCATAGGAGATAAATCTGGTTTCATTCCACTAAGTTTTTTAGTAAAATGCCAGGAGAGAAAGTCGCTTCCTCCCTGCACCACTTGTGCATTTTATTAAGTTCCAAAATGAAGACAATTCCGTGATTGATATGTAAATTAGAATACTTGTTTGCAGAAAACAAAGTAGACGGACGGACATACTGCATCTTAAATAAATAGCTCCTCTCCAGTAGCGAGTAGTAGCAAGCTAATAATTTCAAGGTGCACCTAGATGTCGAGAAGCAGAGTCAGGAGGTGTGTTCTGGAGGTGACCGAGAGAAAAAAGGAGAGAAGGAGGCACGGATTTTGGTGGGATTTATACGGAGTGTTGATCCCAATAAAATGAAGTGGATGGTGGATAAGAGACAATTCAGAGATGCTGCTGGAGAATGTGGAAGAGGATCATCCCAGAATCAAAAGAAAAAAAAATGCACCTGGTCAAGGAGGAGATGAGTGGTGTGGAGGATTTCTGGATTGTAGGGGAAAGGTGGGAATTAGTGGGAGCATGGGTACAATCTGCTGGAGGGAGAAGTTAGTGAGCCGCAAGGATTGCTTGAAGTAGTTTGTCCCAAGGGGGAAACGAGCCCTCCGCCTGTGCTGGTTCCTCCGCAGAGGGTAAGCCACTTAAGTGAAAGTTTTGGAGGGATGTCCAGACTTTCAGCAATACACCAGCAGTCCCAGTCCGTATTTGAATTTTAATAAAAATTTAGCAGCATCCTTAGCCTCCACCGCGTCCCAGGAAGAAGAGATTACAACTGTTTACCTTTTTGAAAGAGGGAAAGGCCATTGGAGATCACTCTAAGGAATGACATGGAGGACGTGATGACGTGAACAAGATTTGCCACAACAGCTTACTTTCAATGGTCCAGCCAATAAGCGAGGTGCTCATTTTGGAGGAGGTGGGGAGGCTCTGCTTCTATGCCAGCAATGACTATCTTTAGTCAATCATAGAACAATCGCTTGAGTCTTTAGTTTTAACCTGACATTTAGTAAGCCTAAAATGTTTTGAAATTGCATGTTGCTCTATAGCCGTTCATTCTGATTTTTACGAAGTAGCTGCACTCCGAGTTTAATCAACAATATCCAAAGTGGTATCTACTTCCAAGCAGGTTTTTCACGTCGGGCAAGTGTATCGTGCAGTTAGCGTATTAAAATATACTGGATGCGTATTATCCAGGTTCCTGTACAAAGTGACTTGGTCCAAGTCTCATATAATCAATTTCCAAGTTGGTCAGGCTATTCCAAGATGGTCACGGATTGAAATATTCTCAAATACTGACCCTTTCCTTATTCACTCCATGACAAAGCTCTCGCATGGATCCACTAACAAGTTTCAACTGGATTTCCAATCCGGTTTAAAATTTTAGAAGAAATTAATAAAATTTCGAAAGCTTGAGTAAAAAACCATAACCAGCATCCGTTAAGCCCTCTAAACCTTTATTTAAAATTTTATTCCAATTTTCTAGCAAACGCTAAGAAAAAATGCTACAGAGTTTGTTTGACAAACCAAATCCTCCAAAAAAGGACTTTATCTTTAAACGAGTTGCTCTAACTGGTCCTGGTACAAAATGGGAAAACACATTAGCAGGTTAATGAATGCAAATCTTGTGGTGCTACTTGTTATCTTGATGAAGATATTTAATTGCAGTATAACCGGAAGTGGTTTGAATCTCCGTTACAGACCCAGAATATTTTTTGAAGGTGGATAGCGAGCTTACCAGAATATAAATCGATCGAATGCGATGGCAAATTATGTAATTTGTACAAACACCCATGGAGTACTTTAATCGAGGCAAAAATTTACATAAAAGTCACAACATATGCCAAAATGGTGGTGCCGAATAAAGTGTCCGAATTTAGTCGAAAGGTGGGGGCGGAGGGCACCAGGATTTGATGGAATGAGAAATGGGCTAAAGAGCAATTGGATAAGTGGTTAAGTGGCACAGGAAAGTTATTAAAAAATTGAAATGTCATGTCATTCCGAATTCCATGCTACAGCTCCACACCAATTTTTTAAAAGTAATTTTTGAACTGCTTTCTTACCATAGTAGATAAGCCATGGACTTTAGTTCTGGATATAGTATTGTAAATGATCGGATTGTAGTACTTTAAAATTTATTGAAGCAATTGTATACTCAATTAACAGCCCAATAACTGTCGCTGTCCTAATTTTTTAAACCTTAACTCGTCCCATCCTATTTGTTAAAGAAACTAGGTAACAATACCAATTTATCATGATTATCATTCTGCTGAGTCTCAAGGGGAAAACTGGTAAAGCAACCACAACCAACAGGTCTATGCATATTGCATGGAAAGACAACAAGACAAGTAAAATATGGCTGTTATTGAAAATCGGAAATGGTATGCGAGCAAGTAGTAAAATCGAGGAATATAAAATTAAAGCACTAAAGTATTTCTTATGCAAATAAAATTACGTTGAAATAAAAGACAGTATAAATTAATTGAACATATTGCACGCCTAATAACTTGTAATTTCACAAATTGGGATTTGTTGACCGACAGGTCATGTAGTAAGAAATACAATTGAGTTTTGAGGATTAACTTGAATCAGAAGTGGCACTACAACTTAATCATAACAATGTTAAAACTAGTAAAGAGTGTTTTTTTATTTTAACCATTCCAAACTTTCTTTTGATTTTGAATTTTGTAAAAAGTCAAATATGTAGTAAAAACGCATATAAAATATGTAACGCGCTACAATGCGTTCTGTTTTCTGTTTTCTCTATAAAGGTTTAGTCTGCTTTATTTTGCAATAAAATTGCAACGAACAACATAATGGTGGAGTAGCAAAAATTTATGGAAACCCCGTATTCTAAAAAACTGTAAGTAAAAGGTCAATAATATGGGCCAAGTTTTCATTAGTACTGAATGTTTCAATATTCATTCGTGATTAGTGATTTCTATTTTCTTAAATATTAACGTTCAGCAGAGTGAACTAGTGCTGGACTCATGGCATGTCATGTACCAAAAATCGTATTCATGGCATGTACATTTCAAAAACCCCATGCCATGTCATGTCAAATACTGCTTCATGTACTAAAGCTTCATGTCATGTATCATGTACATGCATGTACATGGGTCATGTACATGAAGTATTAAAATTTCTTTGAAATATAAGTAGCCAAAAAGTCTTGAAGGTTTTATGGGTGCCCAATGTTATAAAAATATTGTGAAAGCTAACTTACTTCTTTAGTTTTAGAGTTTAAATACAAAATTTGGAAAAAAAGAATCATTTCTATCTGATTTTACGTGAAAAATATCTAGGATACTAGTGACTGATGGCAAATTTGTCAATTATTTCTTCCTTTTTTACATGCATGTACATGCATGTACTTCATGTCATGTACTAATATTCATGTCATGTAATGGGTCATGTAGCAATCCTTCATGTCATGTCATGTAATTTGGCATGCCATGGCATGACCAAGATACATGACATGAGTTTTCATGTACATGATGCATGAGTCCAGCACTAGTGAACATTTGGAATCCCAACTTGATATGTCATGAGCTTAAAAGTTGTAAGAATACGCGTTTTGCTGCAAGATTTTAAATTAACTTAATTTTTGTGAAAGAGCTGTACTCCACTTATTGAAAGGTGTTCATTAAAGCAAATAACTATGAATTTCAGATACAACTCTCAAAAGTCACTGAATCAAGGTTCAAAACTGAAGTTCGAGAGCAAATATAAAGTATTCTAAGTTATAAAATTTAGTCGGGCTTCCCATTTTATACTAGCGTTTATACTCACTCAGTCAATATTCTAAATTCCCTCTACCCGATCTAAGCTCCTGCTAAATTTGACAATTTGATCCAAAGTCAAATACGGACTAGGACTGCCGGTGTATTGCTGAAAATCTAAAAATCTTTCCAGACCTGACACTTAACTGGATTACCTCCTGCGTGGGAACTAGCACAACCAAGCACACTTCCCTCCGGACACATACATCCAAAGGTAATCCTTGAATCTCACCAATCCCTCCTTGTAATAAAATTGTACCCGTGCTCCCGCTAATTTCCACCTCTTTCCGCCGCTGGAAAAAACTCGGTATCCTGGTATCTAGGATACCGGGAAATTTTGAGCCGAAGGAAAGGGAAGGAAAAGGAAGGGAAAGGAAAATGAAGGAAAAGGAAAGGGAAGGGAAAGGAAGGAAAAGGAAAGGGAAGGAAAAGGCAAGGGAAGGAAAAGGAAAGGGAAGGAAACAGAAAGGGAAGGAAGGAATTGAAATGGGAAGTAACATAAAAATTTGGAAGGAAATGTTCAAAAATTTTCCGATACTTCATAAGATTTCCAGATTATGTAAGATATTTTTGACTAACTAAATTAATAGTTTTACGATTTAAAACTGGCACTGGAATGTTCTCGCTTTTGAGCAAAACTTTCTGTTTGGTACAAACATTTCCCTAACTTTGTACAAAAGCAGTTTTACCAGTCTTTATACAAAAATTTTCCCAGATATAAACAAAAAATTTTCCAGATATAAACAAAAATTTTCCCAGATATAAACAAAAATTTTCCCAGATATAAACAAAAATTTTCCCAGATATTAACAAAACATTTCCCAGTTTCCCAGGTTATTTGAGTACTGCAACATACAATTATGGTTTATTCGGCTAAGATAGGCTTATGGCTTATTTAACTGAAAATCGAGCATTTTGAACATGCGTCTTATGTCTAGCGGGAAACTTTGAAATTGTGTTCAACGTGAAATTTTTTGAGTACACTTTAATACCGGGAAGAAAAAGTTTTTTCCAGGGGCGCCTCTTTCCCTTCATTCAACAAATCCTCCACACTACTCATATCCTCCCTTCAATACCCTCCTTGACCAGGCACCTATTGATTCCTACTAATCCTGAACTTTTTTTTCTCCCCACTCGGACCTTATTAGGAATCGACCTCGATTCCTTCTAATTTCCTGTTCCGGCCGACCGGCCGTCCGTGGAATCACGTTTTTCTCCGAAATGGCTAATCCGATTTCCACCAAATTTGGCATACAGACTCTGGTGGACCTCCGACAGAACCCTTATGAATTTCAGGTCAATAGGTCAACTCCAAAGGTCAGAGGTCACCAACGGTTCAACATTTTTACATAGGACCTATATCATGCGGCACATGATTTTAGGTCCATTTTTAACCAGAATTACAAATCCGCAGTCCATTTGTTAAAATTCGGGTTGGAAGGTCCTGAAATCAGGCCCTAAATTGTCAAATATGCCAAATTTGTGTACCTATGCTGTGTGACACATGATTTTAGGTTCATTTTTTACCAAAGGACTATGCAACCTAAGGGCAAAAATTTTGACCTCCCAGTTTATTGCTGATTCTGATAGAGCTTTTAAAGCTCTACAATTTTGCAATTTAAAGTTTGTCATTATTTCTTAACATTGTCGAGATATGAACGAGTTTGTCATTTTAGCTCCCATAAGGCTCCATAGTAAACATCATTTTTTCAATGTCGTGGCTACCCATCGCGCCCACCTTTGATTTTTGATGTTGATGGCGGTTTGGAAAGAGCGTTAAATGAGAATGTTTTTTAGAAGTTACGGGAGTGGTCTTCTTGCAAACGTAGAAGTTGTGGTAGGTCAAACATGGAGGTGTTTTTTCGGAACAACTTTCTTCTAAATCGTTGTAGCTTCCACTACACATCTCCAATTTTCAAAATTAATAGCTAATTTAAAAGAGCAATTCCTAAGGATTCTATCGCAGAAAAAATCAGGACAAAATGTCATAATTTACAAAAGTTATAAAGCTCTCACTTTGGAGGGGCTGTTCGAGAACCCTCAAAAACAGCCCTAATTCAAGCCTTCATTTGACCCCCGGGCCCACCTTTGATTTTCGGATTTAATAGCAATTCTGAAAGCGCTTGACCAGGAGATAAAACTGAGAAAAAACTGGAGTGGTATCTCTCCAAAGTTATGAATTATCAGACATAATGTGCTAAAGTATCACCCATCGGCTATAATTATAGGTATTTTGATATTGACACGACCATGTGTGTAATTTTGATTGCTCCCTGTCATCCAGTTCCATCATCCGGCATTATTTTTTCTGGCCATGCTATCCAAACTCACCTCTCCGCATTCCCACTCCTTTTCCTTGCTGTCTAACAGTTTCAACCTCTCAAACTGCTGGCAAAATTTATCAAGTGCCCTTCCATCATCCCTCCAATTTTGTTGCATCTCCTCCAGATTGATCGCTGGATCAATAAAATTTCAAATTTTGGAATAAGAAAGATTAAAATAGAATGTCTGGACTTTTATCATAAAGCCTTCATTTGAAGTATTTGAACGCCAGAAAAGCCGTACTTGCATTTTACGGACTATTCGATTAGCATAGATAGTGAATTAATACCATTTTAGCAGTCGAAGTGGGTGTTAATTTTTGTGATTGACCCCCCCTAAAAACGTTTCTTCCAATTTTTACCCAGAAAGGTTCAGAAAGTTAGGGGAACCTCCAAAACCTATAAATCTAAAGTTTTAGCCGTCACAAATGTTTGGTTGAAAAGTTATGGAAAGTTGAGTGTTAAAAATCTGACTTTCGTATTCTGTGGAAAATTTTTTTAAGTCATGACCAGTGACCAAAGTGAATACCAATTATGAAACTACATAAAAAAATCTAGGAGGGGTATTTTTTAGAATTTTCTTATTTGCCCTGATTCTTGAGTTACAGCGATTTAAAATTTGTGCAAAATCATAGGTCATAGAAAATGCACTGTAATCTTCGTAAAAATTATTTTTTCTGAATTACCTTAATTACCCATCTACAAAATTGCATTGGCATTATAAATTTACCATAACCCAAAAAATCCGATGATTTTCTGATTTTTTATACCCAGCTGCTGCAATTTTCCCTTATGTCCCCAGAATGCTGCCACTCCTACTCACCCTTGACCCTTTTATCACAATTTATGGGATTAGTGCAAACAACCCCAGCTGCCCTTACCCAGACAAATCAGAGCATTGGTGAAGCCAGTTTTCCTTCCCTCCCCACCATAGCACATTTTATTCAACTTGTCGTTCTCTCCCCCAACTAGTTCCGATCCTGGAGTTGGACTTTCATTCTTTTCCAGTTCCTTGTGCCCATCGACTTCATTTTTTTGTCTATGAATATTGCTTATACAACTCCTAAAATTTTCCCCTGGAGACATACCCCTACAGGCAATCCTGGCACCTCCCCTATTCCCGCTTCTATCAAAATTGTACCTGTGCTCCCACTAAATCTCACCTCTTTCCGTGCACTACTCAACTCCTCCATCCAACTGTCGCCCCTAAATAGGCACTTGCTGTCTTCCTCACCCTGATTCTCTGCTCCTCCTCCACACTCGAGTAAAGGTATTGTGTTCCAGTTTAAAGTTTTCACAATTATAACGGTTTGCTTTCAATGCGTTTTGGAAATAAATTTCACATCTGAATGCATTTTCTGCAGCGCATGCCATTGAACTAAGCGTAGATCTATCATGATATTTAGCACACGTTTATTAAACATATGAGAATTTGCTTTCACGGACAAACAAGTCCCAGAATATCATCATACTTATTTTAGACGAATTTACAAAATACATCTTCTTTGCGTTTTAAATACCAAATGCTCGTGGCCGCTCGTTGAACAATTTTCTAAACTCTAAAGCCGCTGAACCGGTCAATATTGTAGTCAGCAAACTAGTCGCCTTAATAACTTTCCTTCATTTGTAATTACTGGTTCATTTTTTGTAGCAAATAGTAAGCATGTATAGTAAAAAGTTGATTAGTGGAAGATTAGTTATCTACTCGCATTATGTAAAGTTTAATGAATATATTTCATCATTTGAAGAAGAAGCAACGTTTCGTAGTAAATAAAACAGAAAACCTGGTCGTTTGCGACCATAAATGATTTATGTTAAAACAACTTATTTAAGTACATGCTTTAAACTCTAGTTAGTTTTTCTTCTAACCTTCCAAGTCAATTGGTTAAATAGATTTATGAAATATTAAAATAAGTTACCCCGGGCAACTAATCAACATATTTTGCGACGCTTCAGCAACATTTGGTTTCTTTAGGGAGGCAGTGATGCACTCTTGTACAGATCCTGCGCCAAGCTACTACATAATAGAGTTTCAAATGAGTAATATAGTACACAGAAATCCTGATTGACTCGATTTGAACCTACTAGCATTTCATTCAGGTAGTTTGCTGATGTTTGAACTCTACTTTGTTGTTGCTATATGTTATATGTTATGTTATCACTCTTCGCACCGATCTACCTACGCAGTTCCAAGTTTGGGGAAAAGAACAGCGGCAGTGTTATTCTGTCTTTAAACGCACAAACCAAACTTTAAACTCCTCCAAAAAACACGGGAAGTACACCAAATATTTATAAACTTCTTACATATAACAATCTAAGCATAAATAACCCAATGGTCCGAATAAGGCTAATATTAAATTTTAGTATCTTTTGTGATAATTCGGAAACGCTTGGTGTTTTGTGCAGGCAGCGGTAATTATTTCATAGACAGATTATTTAAAAGTAAAGCAATTATTACACTTCACAATTAGTATTAATAGGAACCATGGATATTGTGGGGTTTAGACACAAGAGTAGACTGCGTAGGGCCCCCAACTTAGCCCCAGAAAATTCCAGAAGGTTCGGATCACAGGATACCACCAAAAACCCAAAAAACTACAAAATTCCCCCAAAACCCCAAAGTTGCTTATAACACTTATAATGAAAAATGCACTCTTTTCTGCTTTGCTCCGCTTTTTCCACTACTTCTACTTGACCAAAAATGCCTTTGATGCTGCCAGTTTTGTAACATCAATGCAGGAAGGACTTAGGAAATATCAAGGTTTACGAAAAACCAGTGGCCGCGGAACGGTTTTTGTCGAGGGGGTGTACACGTGACAATCCCCCACCCCTCGTGTACACCTATGTTTTAAATTTTGTAAAGCTTAGATGTTTGCATATATTTAGGTAAATTCAATTTCAATAGATTTATTTCGTTTTTTGAACAATCTTTATTCAAACCTAATTTTTAATGAAACACAGAATGTCTCTGAATACACAACAATGGAATAGGCGAGGGCGATACCAAACTGATAAGCATGTAAAACACTTTATAGATTAATTCTAGTTCCTTTCATATTTGAGCTCAGGTAAGTTTTTATTTTGCGAGGCAATGGAAGTGATCTTATTCTGCTGTAGCTGTAAATACGGGTACTGCCATAAACATTTCAAATATGCGATTCAGTTTGTCCAAAAGCTTGCAAACACACTGTAGTCCTTTGAAAAAAGAAATAGCAGACTCCCACTTTGAAGCACTTCCCGTTTTCTTCCGAAGCATATTCAACTGAGACTTTACCATGTTAAAATCAAGCTGGGATTTCCTTAGCAAAGTAAGAACTTTTTCTAAGGCTGGATGGGCCATTAACTACCGTCATAACGTTTTCAAAAGCACCTAGCTCGTTTTGTGCCACAAAACCATATCACATTGATCAAGCATTAAATTTTAGTTGTAAAGATTCCTTTTGATACTAATTGATGCCAATATTTTCGCAGGGCTTAGTTGTAACATGTGCTACTCCCGATTTATTTAAACAATTTGATATCTTAGCCAGGCGACGTATAACCGAATCATGAAGTCTCCATTTAGCGAATTCTTGGAAAACTCATTTTTAATTGACTCCAAAATTATACCCCCGGCAAATCCTGTAAACCAATGGTCAGCGTTTCCGCACACCGGATTGAGCTCGATATGGTGGTCCTTGGCTTTTGAAGAATGTTAGCCAACCTTTGGTACAATTCAGATTTCAAACCGTGTTTCTTGCTGCCTCAAGTGCGTGAGCAATACCATACCTTGTACGTTTGTCCCTGATCGCCGTTTCGCCCAACATTGTAATATACCAGGATAGTTTCTCAAAATTCTCAAAATGTTTCAAAAAATATTTCACAGAGTTAGACAAGGTGCTTCCAAGCAAACGAGTTTTTCATATCCAAGCTTACTTACAGCATCGAGGAACATATTCACTCTTAAACTAAAAGAATTCCAAACAATTCCAATGATTGTACTGATGCATTTTCTTTACACATTCAATCAATAAAACCTAATTTAGCCAAAACTAACGACCATTTTGGAGACCTAACGATTAATTCTGCCGCATCTTTAACATTTTGCAAAATATCTCGAGTCCTGAAAACCTAGGTTTAAACTATGATACAATGCATGTACACAGCGTTGGGTCTCATTACTTCAAATAACCGCTTTTGAACACCGCTTTCATTTTCCTCGAACTGAACTTTTTGAATCCCAATGTTTAGACTCTTTAGTTTATCCAAAATTACACAAACAGTATATTTCCAGAGATGATTATAAACGTTATAAGTTAGTATTAAAGCAACTGTACTTCACAATTTGAAAATTGACGAAAATGCAGTTATATATAACCAGGGTTAACAGCGGCAGCTGAAAATTAGAAATTTTCAAGTACTCTTAGAATACGCTTAGTAGTTTCTTTAGAACTCCCAGAGCGGTTTTAACAAAACAAAGCTGCATATAATTTACAGAGGATGACCCATCTATACAAATGAGGTGTGCATATTAGAGCATTGCTGTAAATACTTGGTGTAAAATTGCTACAGCTCTGAATCCTCTGAATTAATATATAAGACATAGCAAGAAAACACCTATCTACTATGTCACAACAAACTACCCAACTTACAAACATTGCCAACTCGCCTTAAAAAGCTACTGCAGTTTTCAAAAACAAACAAGTTCGAAACTGCCAAAATCAATTGCACTGCAATAATAGCAGAAGTCATTCCTAACGTTTGTTTGTATTCCCTGTCAAAAACTTAATTCACTTCATTGCTACCTCACTGCAATGTACAAAGCATAATTGTTGTGATGCTGCGAACACATCAGCCATGAATCAAAGCTAACTTTTAGCAAAGATATTTCTTCCTAAAATTATGTTAGGGATAACACAATTTTTCGTTTTTATGTACAGATTTTCTGTAATTACATGTATGTAAAAGAAACATAGGAACTCAAACCAGCCAACTTTAATGCTTCTGATAAATTGACCACAAAAAACCTCCTCATGTGCGACTAAATTCGAGGGGGTGAAAACAATACGATTTCACCGTCCATATTTTTGACGAGGGGATTTGTCACCGGCTTCCCCTCCTCCTCCGCGGCCCTTGCGAAAAACACAGAGAGAAATTTTATACAACTTTCTAGCAAATTTTTACAGAGTTCCGTTTCCCATGAATGATACGGAGAGAATACTGACTTTTCAGTCAGTTTACAATAGTAAAAGGACGCTTTCGTCCCAAAAAATAGATAAGAAAATTGAGTGGTGATGAGGTGGGCTCCATCCAGGAGTCTTCTTCCTTTTTTCCTTATGGCAAATGCCTCACAGTAGACAAATTGCTCGACCTTGAACATTTGTGAGGACAGGAACCCCAACCACTAGCTATTCGGCTTCACAAAAATAAGCTCGTACGAGCAGAAATGGATAGAAAAAGTTTAACAAACGTGTTGGCTTGTAGAGCCCAAAAATACTTAAATGGGCGGAATTCCTGACAGATATTATACATCATTTGGATGTGGGCTCTCCCTTGCACCCAAAAACAAATGTTACTAAAAGTCTTAATCTCACTATTTGCGTCACCATGCACCATTTCATCTTGAACCTTACCCGTAGCAGACTGTTCCTCCGTTCTGATTTCTGGTTCGTTAATGATGCGAAGTAAATTGGAAACATATTTTGTGGTGCACTAGAAATACACAATTAATTTTCTTTTTGTGGTGATTGATGATTCAAAAACGCTTGTTTTATGTGGTGGCAGAGGTAGCTATTCTGACAAAAGATGCTGATTTTTTTCAAAACAACAAAAACAGACAAAGAGCGACAGTTATCGTGGTTGCGTACTCTCCTTTGCCGCTGAAAATTTATAGATTTTTAACTTGATTTTCTGAATTCCAGTTGCAAGTTTCATCTTGTTGGTTACCTTTGTTTCCTTTTTTCTAACAAGCAATTTCAGACACTCTAGCGGAAGACGGTGAGGCTTCTGGGAAGAGTCAATAAGCTTTTTTCAAAACCTTTTCTTGCATCTCAATTAATTTGAAAAGCTGTTTTCATTAAGCTAATTGAAGAATTGCACTCTGAGGTGAATAATTCATCATGAATTGAACAGTTTGCACACATTAAATGTTTTAGAAGTCATAGGGTGCGCATTAAATTGTATAGGTGAATAATTTTGATGTAAATTACGTACGTGTAATTCGAGACAATCAGAACCCCAATCACTCCTACATTAGTAGAAACGGTCTATTAAGTATAGCTAAGATACTTGTTAAGTAGTACAGCTAAGATATTTATTTACTTGTTTTTCTTACGTAGCCCCGCATTACATTGGAGAAGTTTAAAAATAACGGATTACATTGCTTTTGAATGTTTTACATGCTGTTACCTTAAACTAAAACGCTATGTTATAAGATATGGTCTGCCATCTCATTTCCACTCCGCCTCCGTTATAAAATTAGCTTATTAATTTAAAATAGATTCTTATCAACACGAAGTTTTCAGTGTTGATTCAGTCAATCGAACCGCAATTCCTACCTTGCTTTACGTGAGTCCTTTAAATATTTCATTCGAAAATACTAAAAAGGAATAGTAAACACGATGATGATAGCGAGGCTGGTTACCTATTTTCTTTAAGGTTCCATAAATATATTACCATCATATTGAAGAAGAAACATAGTATTCAGAGGTTGTGAAATATTCTATGAAGAATTCTAAGCCAGTAATGCATAAGCCGAATCAAGAACATAAATAAAATATTAACAAGATTGTCTAAATAGCTATCAAAATTTTCTTTTTTAATCTGTAAATATTCTTTATATGTTCATTTCAAATCATTAATTAGGAATAAAAGATCACATCTGCGAATGTGATATATTACCACCAGCTCCAGCACCACCAGAATTTGCCGCGGTGGTGGTCCACCAGTACCGTCAAGGTGGTCCTTCTGAAACTACGATGGCGGAGGAGGACCGGCTTCTTTTGGCAATTGAGGAAACGGATGCGAGAAAAGTGGAATAGGAAGATCTGGTCCCTTTCCACAAAGTTATCTACCGTCCTTCTAACTGTATACTACGATATAGTCTTTGACTGTTTGTCCCGTAACTAATGGAAGAAGCTGGTACCTTCGTTATCATTACTACACTGTGTAGTAGTGATAATAAAAGAAAATGTATGGTCTACTCATTCTCTGTTTCATTAATTTTTCATTGCATGTTAAATACTTCATTGGGAAGTTAGTTAATCCATTTTTGTAAAAGTTATAAAAGAATGAACTACAATACATGCAATAACATATTTTCTTTAACCAGCCAGTATTCAGCTTCAACCATGTTTTCAAAAAAGTCACTTTGATCTGATCAACAATTATGCTACTTCCCCTCCACCAAGAAACCAAATGTTGCTGAAGTATGGCAAAAGATGTTGTTTAATTACTCCGGTTTATTAATTCCTATATTTCACAAATTTGTTTAACTAGTTTACTTGGAAAGTTAAAAAATAACAAATCAAAGATTAAAGCATGTGACGTAATAGGAGTTTTTACAGAAATCATTTGAGTACGTCAACGATCGGCAATTTTTTTTTTGATTTGAAACTAAACTTTACAGAAATGCGGGACAAGCATAGAAAATTACTTTAAAAACTTCATTATGCACTGATTTTTTAAAGATTCAATCCTACAAAGAATGACAGCCATCTTAATTTTCAGCAAAAAAGCACCTAAGATTAAATGAATATATAGTTCCTTTTTTGAGAAGAAAATGCTATTGCAGGTAACCTGCTGCAGGTTAGTTGAGAAAATCAAATTATAAATTCTTCGTCAGGGAGAGACATTTTTGGCTAACGAGGTTGACATTTATTAAGTATCGCTAAGATACTTGATAATATTGTGCTCCGGCCGTCCGGCCGGCCGTCCGGCCGTCCGCCCGTATGCAATTTACTCAGTAACGGCTGGGCCGATTACAACCAAACTTGGTATACAGATAGTACATGACCCTATTGAATTTCAGGTCAATAGGTCAACTCTAGGTCAGAGGTCACAGCGATGTCACAACTTTTCATAATAGAACCTATAGCATGCGACACATGATTTTAGGTCAGTTTTTAACCAGCATAACAGATTAACAACCAGTTTGTTAAAATTCGTGCATTAAGGGCCTGATTCAGGACCTTAATTGCAAGATATGGCAGTTTTACAGCGTACATGCTGTGCGACAGGTAAGTTTGCTACCAAACTTGGTGTACAGACACAATAGCACCTCAGCCACAACCCTATTGAACTTCAGGTAAATAGGTCAACTCTAGGTCAGAGGTCACAGCAATTTCACAACTTTTCATAATAGAACCTATAGCATGCGACACATGATTTTAGGTCAGTTTTTAACAAGCATTACGAATTTACAACCAGTTTGTAACAATTCGTGCATTAAGACACTGATAGAGCAGTTGTACAGCGTATTTGCTGTGCGACACATGATTTTATGCCACTTTTTGACCAGTATTACAAATTTACAGTCGGTTTGTAAAAATCTGTGCTTTAAGGTCCTGATTAAGACATTTTGCGATACTTAACTATGTGCTTTGCAATTTATTTACAACTCTAGCTTTCGATTACTAGCCGTAATCCTTGTCAAGAATAAATTCTTTCAATTTTCAGGGACAAGGCAGTAAAATAATTACAACTACTTTCCCTTGCCCTTTTTACGTTACCTGTAAGTGGTAATAACACACTCCCAAATAAAAGACGATTTGATGGATAAACTTTTTAAAAATTTAAAAACTTGATGTGCTTTTGTAAGTTGTTAATAATCTCGGAAATAATTTCAATATAATTCATTGTTTTACAATGGAATTTAATTAGTATTCATATATATCAACTAATGATTGCTTGGTCAAAGCTAATCTGTGCGAGTAATCTCCCCAGCAGGTACAAGTGCAACATTTTCGGCGTTCAAATGCGTAAAAAATTTCATGAAAATTAACAAGCCCCTTTCGAAGCTTTTTTATTAATCAATTGAATATTCTGCCAGTAAATCACTCATCGTTGGTCAGCTTGATCGACTTGAAACGGAAGTGGCAGTAAAATTTAATTATGATAATGATACAACCAACAAAAAGTGTATTATGTTTTAACCATTTCAAACCTTCATCTAATATTTCAAAGTTAAAAATGCAGTAACACCACGCATAAAAGTATCTAGCATACAAGTACGAAGCAATTTGTTTTCGGTTTTTCTTAAAAAAGTTTCTTTTGTTTTGAAATAAAATTTACAGTGAACAACATAAGAGTTGACAAGCAAAAATTTTGGGCACGCGTATTCTAAAAATCTGGTAGCACAAGCCACACTGAAGAAGTTTTTGGTTCGTAAAGTATCATGAAGTCGCAACTTATGCCAAATAAAATGTTCAAATTCAGCCATAAAGCCAACACACTTTGCACCAGTAGACTTTTGAAAGTTTTGGAATGGTTGTAGAAGTCGTTCTATGAGTTTCATGACTATCATCGTATCTGTCTGTCATTGTATATGGATTTTAGAATGAATTCTATGTTGGGGTGTGAGTCAGCAGTTTTTGCAGAAAGTCGACTTATTTTGCAATGTAATGCGGCAATACTTCAAAGAAAGCTTGTACTCGGTCCGCTTTTTTGCTTTCACCAACCCTCCGGTGGGAGCACCAACCAAAGGACAATTTGGAGGTTGAATAGGACCATTCCTTACTGAATAAGTTGGGACTGGAAGGGTTGTATTTATGTTTTTTTTTTGGAAACTAGGCCTTCTTAGTCCACTTCCCTGGATACGTTTCCTCGATTGCCCTACGAATCCGGTTCTCCTCCGCCACCCGCATCGACCTTATCCTGGTGAACCACCACCGCGGCCATAACTGTCGTCGCCCCCACCAAACAATCCCATGCATGGAGGACACATGTAAAAAATAATAGGAGAAACGACAGAATCTTCTAAATATTCCTGTTTGAAGTAAAGAAGATCTGTAATCCTTCTCATCAAAACACCATTAATTATCCATTCCAGTTGATGTGCGCTCATCAGTTGCAGTCACTTCCGTTTAGTGCATTTAGTGGACACCTCCTCGGAGAAGGAATTTGTATTTTCTGAAGAAGGTGGAGGCAGCTAAGTTAGTGATGGATTCAGCATTTATCTTCAAAATAACTGTTTATACAACTTACAAATTGTATAAAAAGGAACATAAAAAAGGATATTATAGCTAACTTGAAATCCCCGGCATTAAAATTGAATCAATTTAAGTTGTAACTTGGTTTTCTCAATTCACCTCTAACCATTTATAACATGTTTCTTTTTCAAAAAAGAATATGCATTAAATAAAATCTTAGTGTGAATTCGGAACTAGCTTGCCTCCCAGTAATCACCTTCTGGAATTACTTCATGGGAACCTATAAATACCGAGAAATAACAGCATACCCGTAAGTTGGAATGTTATTGGTGGGATGGACTAGATAGGTTCATACTGCTGGAATAACTGAAACTGATAGAATATTGTTCAGAAAATTTATATCTTAGCAAAAATATGACCTGTTATTTCAGGGTACATTTCTCGTTAACATAAACTTGTCTGACATTTCAATAATACACCACGAGAAGCTGGAGAGGGAGAACATCTGGGATTAAGGAAATACCACGCCTAAACCAAGAAAATATGTTACAGCGTTAAATTTGTCAAAACTTCAAACCACGACAAAATCATAGCATTTGTATGAATAAAACTCAAGTTTTGTAAAGAACTGACTGTATCAAAAATACTATGGATCGTTCTAAGCTGTTCTACTGTTTCTAAAATCTACTTTCGCTATTCTCACAGAACTCATTTCACTCCCGCAACAGGTCAAAAATCCTTCACCTCACTTCGACCTCGTAATCAGCTCTAAGACACACCAAATCAACCTGCCATCCTCCTAGCCAAACCAACCACCCGTTTTCCTATCTCCTTCACCAAAAATCACCCGATTCCCCCCCAAAAAATTCCTCTCATAAGCAACTCTTAGGGCGGGCCAGGAAAATTTTCGTGAAGCTTTATGAGCCACTCCTGGTTCAGTAAAAAAATTAAAAGCTTGACAAGTCTGTAATAATTACTAATAATTTTGTACTTAATATTTTATTTATTAAGTAGAAATGTAGAATTTTGTGTTTTAGGATTTCTGTCTCGTTCTCGTAAAACTTAAATTTGAGTTCACATGAGGCTATGAATTTTCATGCAAAGTTAGTGTACACATACAGGATTCCAAAAACTACCTGGTTACCTTACAATAAACGCATTACAATATTGAGGCCTTTTCAAATATGTATAGGAAATGTGAAGTCTATTCAAAACTTTATATTAGAACAAACATTCCTTTTATTTGAATAAAAAAGATTTTTGTATAGAAGTGACTTCAACAAAAAATACAATATTTTAATTTTCTTGGAGGAGGAACTTTAAATGCAGAGGAAAAGTGGGGCTAGCACATGCACTGCCAGAGCAGCATTGGTCCTGGCAAAATGGGACTAGGGATTCAGAGACAGATGGAGTGTGTCAAATAATTATTATTTAGAAGGATCCAGATCAAGAAACAGTAATCCGGAATGTGTTCTGAAGGAGGTGGAGGAGCAAATGAGAAGGAGGCTGGGATTTTACTGGGATTGTTAAGGAGTGCTACCCGGAGGAGATGTGGAGAGAAAAAAAGCCATGTCGAAATGCTGCTGGAAGATGAGGGTGACAAGAGGAGGAGCCAGGAAATTCAGAGTGTGGAGGGGAAGAACTCAAGAAGTAGGGGGATAAAACGGGAGCCTCCTTTGGGAGGGGTTTGGAGTGAGGAGATAAGGGGTGCGGATGATTTGTTGAGTGGAGGAAAAGAGTTGGGAATGAGTGGGAGCACGACAGCACGACTACAATTTAATCAGAAAGGAATTGAGAAGGAATTGGTGAGGTGCGAGAACTGCCTTTGTAGGTATGCCCCCGACGGAAATGAGCCCTTCGGAAATGGTTCCTCCTACTCTAGTGTCAGTTCTAGTTCTCCGTCCCTCCAGTTTTAGTCTGTTCCCGGATATCTCTACTGTTATGTGGATTAATTTTTATTCTAAATAGAGTTGTAGGTGTTGATGTGAAAAATGTGCCAAACTGTTAATTAAATTTAATGAAAAATCTATAAATTGTAAGGATGTCGTAAGCTAACTACGTACATAACTACGATCTTGTATAAAGTCGTCAATTTTACTGTAAATTACTAGCTGTTTTTGGTTATTTGTTACACTAAGAACCCATAATCTTTGTGATGATTCAGCTTCGTTCAGTTTCTTTTTGGAGTTGGAGGTAATAATATGCTAACATAGATTTTGTGAGTGTCAATTGTTCGATGATTTCTCTTCGTAGTACTACCTATTTCACTTGAACAGATAACCTAACTTCCGGTAATCAACTTGTTTACACTCATTGCTCACTATTTGTCACAAAATATGAAGGGATACACCGAGAAGTTATTGTTGGTACAACTGGACATTTGACGGGTTTAAACCAATTTTCATTAAGTGGTCATGAGTACTTGACATTTAGAATGTTAAATCAAGGATTTTGTCAGTTCATCTCAACTAAATACGATGATTTTTTGTGTTTTCTTTCTCGTAAATGCAGTTTTCAAATGATTACTAAACCTGGCATGATGCAGACGTATCTATCTAAACAGTAGTAAATGGCTTATGTACCGGAAAAAATGTATTCAGATGCGAAAGTTTTTCACAACGCAAACTATTTTATCGGTCGAAACTTAAAAGTATAATCCAGAACACAAAATCATATTAACTGAAGTGTGGAGGAAACGAGAATTTAGATGAGGCAGGAGGTGCCACGTCAAGGAGGGCATTGGAGGGAGGAAATGAGGTGTGTAGAGTGAACAGCATTTGTGGAGTGGATGGAAAGAGGCGAAAATTAGTGAGAGCACTAGTACAATTTTATTTGAAGGAGTAAATATAGAAGGAATTAAAGAGGTGCCAGGATTGTTCGTGGTGGTATATCCCCGGGGAAAATGCGCCCTTCAGGGGTGGGGGTTTCTCCGCAAAGAGTAAGACCTTCTTGCTTAAGTTTCGGAGGGATCGTGAGTAATTCCATTCTGACTTGTGGCGATAGTGATAAGTGTCAGGACACGGCACCCAACCACCCTGAGAATACTGGAAAGTGTATTTTCACCCCTTCTTCTCTTTTATCCTGACGGACGAAAGGCCCCAGTACCATTGTCATCATCCATCACCTTCTTACACTGATTTTGGTTACAGGATCAGCTCTCCAGAAACTACTGGTGCTTGCCTTGCTAACCTTAACTGGCCTGGAATATCTTCTCCAACTCTGAAACGGACAAAGTGTTATGTATCTGTGGGTGTCCTTGTCTGGCACTTGTCCGGAGTCAGAGCGTAAAGGAGGAGGAGACAGCAGATGCATCATAATAGTGGGGATCGTAGGCTAATTGGCGAGTGCGAAACCTAATTTCATGGGAGTGTTTTTAAAATCTGTATTTCAGAACCTACATACTTCATACAAAAACAAAATTCTTTTTAGCCCTGAGTTTTTCGTTGAAGACCTCACCCTCAACCAGTGAATTTTTATTTGTATTGATCACTTACTGGTTTATCGACTTTTCTAGATTCATACTAGGCTTATTTTGTAATTATTTCAGTACAGTATAAGCGTACAAAATTTTCTAGTTTTTGCAAAAACATCTAACAAACTCCTCAAGATTGTGATTTTTGGTGTTGCGTTTCAAAAAGTGCTGTATAGTAAAAAATGTAGCATACAAAATGCAGTTGTTTCTATCAAGTGCAAACATAGTTTTAAATTGAAAAAATGCTTAAAATGTAGACAAACGCAAGTAGAAAGTATGGTGCAAATCCCAATGGTGTGTCTATATACCCGTTCTCGCTGAAGCACACTAATCAATTTTTATTCTGTATAAGTTGATTTACAAAACGTTTTGGAGGATTAAAATTTGGCTTCTTGTACACGTTTTGTACCTACACGTTTCTGGGGAACAAAGCCGATTTCTAATTTGCAATGCTACAACATTTATTCTTGGAAAAACGTGAAAATGTGGTGCATTGACTTGTCCGTATACAATTCTGAACATTTTAATATTTTTAGTGTTCTTTGTGTTCAGCATATTACACAGTTGGAAAACCGACGTAAGAAGAAACCGCATTTAGGTTTCAGGTACTTTTTCTTTTTAAATGTCTCCTTTCGTAGAAAATATGAGCTTACAGATTAACATTCAAGTTCCCAAACGTATATGGTAGAATGTAGCGTTTCCAGACAAAAACGTGTTAATCCCCTTACATAAATAGAATCAAACATTGGTACAACCTGGATTAGAAATTCTAAGAAATGAAGTAATCTTCTGAAAATCTTAATGCTATATACATGTTGTATATAAAAATACGCTTATTTATGGGTATTCAGGTACTCAATGCGAGCACATATACCTTACTGTGAGTCCGTGAAGAAATTCATATTGAATGGACAAGCTGTAACGCAAAATATTACATCGAATGAATTTGTTATAGTGCATATTATTCAGGGCAATCTTGTTGTTTTGCAATTTAAAGTTTATGATGAACTTATATTTGCAGTTCGCTTCAAATGTTATAATTCACTTTTTAGTTCGCACCAAATGTTCACGGTGCACCATTTAGTGTTTGTGTCCCATTGATATATTCTTTTACAGCTGCTTATTTTGAATCACGATTTCTTACATTTTAGATATTTGCCAAATTGCTCAAACCTTTAGAGTAACTTACAATTAGACTACAACAAAAATAATATACAACAATGGACCGAAATAGGGGTTCAGAGACTTTAGGTTTACTGTGCAAAATATGCAACAAAAAATTTCTTTGGGACTCAGCTCTTGCCACACACATGCGCGAACATACTGGTGAGAGACCGTTAAAATGTAACTTGTGTACCAAAACCTTCACACAAGCTGGCTCATTGAATTTCCATACGGATGCAGTGAACTTGGGTTGATGAGTCCATAATTTGAATGCATCATGTTCAACCATAGAAGGAATCCCGTAGGCATTTTACGACAAGCTAAAACTTGAGACGGTATATATATAAATATCACTTAAAAATACCTAAAATAAGCAGCTTAGAGGATACGCCAAAGTATTCGGTTGTTACGCATTAACAACGCATTCAGCATACTTTGTATTGTTTCTTTGCCAATGTCTTTTCATTTTTCCCATGTACTTTGAATTCACGGATACATGACAGCATGGGGTACAACAAAAGCTTAAGTCGTTGTTTGATATTTTAAAATAAACCTGCAATCCATATAAGCCAACTAGTCAAGTAGACTTAAAAACTTACAATAACATTTCTGTGTGTTTATACTAGGATTAACCCTGTATACATGCACACTGAAAAAAGATTAGCGAACAAGCAGGGTACCCAATATACATGTCTAACTTGCATATAATGTTACTTGAGCTTACAAGTTCATTGGATGGAGAAATATTTATGAAGAGATAGCCTCTTAAAAAGCAACTTTTCTGCCACTAATTATGAACATAAATTACGTATGACAATTTGTCCAAGCAATTTTTTCATGAATAACAGGAAAACAAAACATTTAATTTTGTAGAAAATGTTTTCATGAAGACCGTAAATTGCACAAATTCCGCACAAGTGGGTAATTTGTGAACACTGTTATTAAGGAAGGTCTTAGGGGGGGATTTACAAAAACCCAAGTAACAAATACATGAATAACAAATTATTTATTACAAAGTCTCATATTACAAATACTCCTAAATACATAAATTACAAAAACTCACACCAACGTTTTAATAGTAATTCACCATAAAATTAATAACTTTTGTTAAACCTGCTACTATTGAGATCCACAAACTTATCAATTTTCACAAAATGGCATCTAACCAACACAAACATTTTATGCAGAATTTACTTTTCATTAAAAACATATTTTCTTCTTCTATTATAATATCATTTACCTTCACAAGTGGTAGTTTAAGAAATCGAGACGGGAACAAAATACATGGTACCATCTTATCATTGACAATGGTATAAAAAATGAAGTTTAAGCTTTGATAGGTACTCTAAAGCAAATTTGTAGTCTGGCGAAGTAACTCTATTGTTTAGTCGAAAAGCTTTATATTTAGTCTTATTTGGGATTAAGCAAATATTATCCGGACTCCGGAGTCGGACATTGTGCATGACTTACTCACAAATACTACCTTCCCCACACTAATCCTAAAATTAGATCAACTTCAATCGGTAGGTACGTACATAACCGCAGTTAGGACTGTTTCACCAGGTGTTTTTATAAATAACCTGCAAACTAATTCTAAAAGTATTACGTACGTGCACGCTTGCATTGCTGTTCACGTATGCAACGTATTCAGACGGTGTACGCAAAAAATGAGTTGGAGTATGTTTTTACAGTGCAACCAGAGGTAGTTGCAGCTCTGACAAAAACATCACATTATAGAAACTTTGGCCTTTAGTTACTCAGTTTTGAAAAATTAGCTCAGTTGGCAAACAATATTTAGAAATACTGTTGTCGTTTCTTTCTTAAAAATGTCTGCAATATTTTAGTTTCAAGTATATAATTTGTTTATGCAATTCTATTTCTCCATTGTCAGTAAATAAAGAAAATTTTAGTACGTTATAGCTCAAATTTATTTATTCCTTTCTGTAAAAACTTTAGTGAAAACCTACACTTTTAAAGACAGCAAAGTGCAAAGCGCTTCTTTATTTTGCCATGATGCGCAAAAAGCTTAAAGCCTATTGTGAAGCAGATTGCAACAGAACCACCCGTAAACAGTTTAGACACCCTTTTGAAATTTTTCCTGAAGAAGTAAGTTGAAAAGATTGAAAATTACTAATCGTTGTGCAGTTAAACCTAATATTTGAAATCCACATATATTAAATGATTACTATATAACAAATTTTGTTTTAGATATGGGAAACAATATTGGATATCCTGGAGGACAAGCAAAACGTTTACAATGTACTACTAGCAAACCATGTTCTTGGCAATTGTTTTCATTCAAAGAAAACATCACTGCTTGCCGACAAGGTGCATTATTTTCACAAACTATGAAGTTATTTCATTTAAACTTTCATTTGCAAATACAAAGTTTCCTAACTTTAACGTATCATGTGTCATTTCCATTTAACAGATATTTCCAAACTTGCTTCCAATGTTTGCAAGTTCAGGTAAAGCGATTTTACCATGCCGCCTAGTTTCCAAGAGTTGGTACGAAGCAGTAAACAGGACTATAAAATCTCAAATGATTTTTTGACCACGTACTGTAAGGGAGATACGGCAACGCGTGCAATATTTTAGGGCAAATACGGATGGGTTTAGGACAATGATTAAGGAATCTCCGTCTGTTTTACTTCAGGAGCCTAAGGATATTGCAAAGTTTCACAAAGAAACTAATTCTACCAGCGGCAATACTCTTAGCTTATACTCATTAAATCTCTTACGAAATGAACCTGATGCTGAAACTGATGAAGAAAAACTTGCTGCTCAAAGGAACGCTGAAGAGTTCTTGAACAGTGCATGGAATCTTTAAAGTCACACGGAAGTCATGTGGATGAATTAAATGTTGACTTTGGTTGGTTTTTCCCTCAGAGTGTTGAAAGCGTGTATGACACTTTAAAAAAAATATTTGACTGTTTTGATTTTGTAACAAATGCACGTTCAATTGGTGTTAGCTTCCACATTGACGGAACCTTTGTCCCGTATTTCGATATAAACAAAATTATCAGAAAATATTATTGGATTGGAACAGAACTTTTTTCTATAGAAAGCCTAAACATTATTGAAGGAACTGACATCAACGTTAAAGATATGTTGCATTTTGTAAAAAAATTTTGCAGACAGAGCAGTATTAGAAGCTTTGGAATTCCATTGCGGTATTGGACATCTGAGTACGTATTTCACATGCCACACCTAGATGAAGTACTAATAGATGCCGCAATGTACTATGCCTACAAGCTGCCTGCGTTTCTGACAGATTTAATTGATTTACGGATTAGTGTGCTAAGAATCGTGCATTCACCAAGAAATCCCTTAATACAGATTCTTCAAGCATTACAAGATTCAAAAATTTGTGAATTAGAAATAATGAACTTTTATGAGAAAACAGTTAGCTCATTGCCAGTAGACTTGAAATTCAATCCGATCCCAAGCATGCAATTATTATCTCTGTATGATCACGAAAACATAAGTTACGAATTTCTAACACAGCTACCCGGACTAAAAAGTCTTGTTATTCATCAAAAACAGCAAGCAAAGAAACACTTTGTTTCCGAAATTTCAAATATAACTGCACTATTGAGAAGTTGTATTGACAACAGAAGTAAATCAAGCTTTGCTGGCATATGCAAAATGCTTCCAAGTTTGGGAACGCTTCAGATTGTTCAAAATAATGAAGTGTGGAAAGGTGTTTGGGAATCTGTACGAAGTACTTAGTGTAGATTAAAATTTTAAGTGTTCGATGCTGAGTTTACCATTAGGCGAAAAATGAAGTTAGCAAATACATTCGATGAATTCGGATTTTAAAATTGAATCTAAAATACTTATCCCAGCGTTCTTTTGTTGTAAGATTGTTGTTGCGTGTCAATTCTAATGTGTTGGATCGAGCATCCCTGATGAAAAATCACCACGGGATATGAGTTTGGAAACCAAAATTAGGCTTAACAAATTGACAATTTATTAGTTTAAATTAAATAGAGCAAATAAATTAAAGCATTTATAAACATTTTAAACCATATGAAATTCTGTTTGTAAGTTAGAATATAAATAATTAGAAGCGTTGTTATCGCTAAATGTGTTTCTGTTACAAAGTATCAATGTATTCATGGCATAGCTGTAAGGCGATTGCATCCTTTATTATAATAAATTCATGACTGTATTTTTCATAAAATTAAAACGCTGCACTTGATATTCATAGCATAATAAACACATTAGTACACTGTATGGATTTTAATTTATTATTTCCCTTGGTATTCGCGTGCAACTTTGGACAACATTATCACAATGTTTATATAGCAAAAGTTGGGTGTGTCCTATTTTTAAAGTTTCAGATTGTCATTTATATATTCCTACTGATCCAGCTAAAAATAAATATGCTACAACTTAACAAGTATTTACCTGTATTGGCAGTTTAACGATTCGAACAATATAAAAAATATGTTTGCATTCACTATAGTACTAAAAGATTATATACATAAACTACAAAGCAGCAATACTCAATCTAAATATTTCCCTTCATACAAAACACCGCCAGACAATAAAAGAGATCAAACAAGTTGGTGTATTGCGAGTCCATATTGGTTAATTTATGCAAATATAATCGAAAAACACATTTACAAAAGCCAAAATTCATACATTTATTCAGGCGCGCACCCAGCGCTAGGCACAGCAGGCACGTGCCTCTACCTGGAAGTTGAAACTTAGAAAAAATGAGATTTTTGTGAAAGCCATTCTGTAAATTTTTGAAGCATTATACTGAATTTGTTGAGCACATAATATGAAATCACACAAACAAAGATGCTCATGCTTTCTCAGTAAATTTATTCACAATATTTGTTTCCCATTTGTAAACATCGGATTGTGCTGTCGTTGTTGTGAGCATAGGCATGTTTAAAGTTACATGATTTAAATTACTAATTATATTTATAGCGGAGTTATTTTAATGAGTTCTAATAAACCATAAGTTACATTAAAGATTTGGCATAGTTTGTGTAGTTTAAAATGTATAAAGGTACCAAATGATGATTTCAAACTCCTCTATCGAAACTTGAGCCTATCGAATAGGATGTTACGTAAATAAGTTTTTGTCCTCAACGATCTGTTGTAGAAATGGTATTTATATTTCTTGCTTAAAGGTATAACGCTAATGAGCTCTGTTAAATTGAACATTTAGAGCAATTAAATCCAGCTTGATATAATATTTGTTTTGTTTGTCGCAACAAAAAGTTTGACGCGGATGTCTAAACTGCATGCATCTATACAGTAGTGGAAATAATAGCTTTTTAACGCCTATTTTGGCTGATTTAGAGCCTATTTCAACTAATTTAATACTTAGTTAAGCTGGTTTAAAGCCTATTTCAGGAAATAAAGTAGACGGACACACTACATCTTCTGAAGCAGCGAGGTAATAATTCATTTAGAATTCTAAATGAAATTCATTCATTCAAAATTCTATAAATCTGTTTGCACGGTGTTTTCAAGTGTGTTCTACACTCTGGAGTTTGAGCTACAGCCATTTGACATTAGTAATGGTATTTTATTAAATGCAATTCCAAATGATTTTCAATTCGATTTGTAGTGACAACATTTAAACAATTGCACTAAGCGATTCAATTTTACAAAGCGTTTGCGGTTTCCATTCGAATATTTTTCAAATCGTTTAAAAATCATAAAATCGCGGTTATTGTTTGACATAAAACGCATTTGGCGAATCATTTAAAGGCTCACGAATAAAGATTTAGAAGGTAAACACTTATAAAAATTGTAAAAACAACAAGTAAACTCAACAACCGTCAATTCGCCCAATAATTACGCTTCTGACTTAACTAGATGAAACCACCAAGTCTGATATACCAGAAAGACAAAATAATTTTGACAAAAATTTCTTTATGAACCACTAATCGATTTTGGATATATACAGGCGTTTTTGATTTTCGGACAACAAGTTTAGGCAAAACACGTATTATTGGCGTTCAATCACAATTCCTGCTCGATTACTACAAACAAAATATTTGACCAAATACAAAGATTTTCCGTTACCAGAACTGCAACGTTGCAACAATCCTACTAGGCCATTGAAAATTCTGTAAAAAAATTGGTCAAAAATATTTGTGCCTCTAGCAGGCGTCAGGTCTGGGTGCGCCACTGCATTTATTGAAAGTTTGGTTAACATTAGGGTTGATGAAAATTGTGATGCTGGTAAAGACGTTAGAAAAGATCTGTTTACTGCTTAGCATCGAAAGCCTACTGGTATTGTAGTGGCTAAAAATGCAGCCTACTGCTATAGTTGTAGTACATGAGTTGATTCATAATCCTTAATGAGAAACCGATAAACGTTCTATTTTGGGACAAAGACCGTCCAAACGAGGCACAATTTTGAGAAAACAAGGCATACGTGACTTTTCTTTTTTGTAGACAAACGTACAGACAGACCTCATTTTGTATCTACGTGCTTTCATGCACGCAGTTAGCAGCTTAAACTGCATAATACATGTAGAATTGTTTGTTTCTGATTCTGATCAGACAATGGAAAATACGCAAAACCTCAATAAGCCGAAGCAGTTTACCTAGGTACTCAAATCAAATGCAAATGCATTTGTATTTTAGAAGTAGCATCAAATTTTAGAGATAATTTTACTATATTACTGTACATGTTGCATATATAAATGAGTCACAGAATACAGGTTTAAGTCTTGAAGCAGCATTGTTACGCTTTACCTCTGGTTGTAGAAACATTTCACAACCCGCAGCTCTGTCAACATCAATACCATTGAGTAATACCACACGACATTTGAGCAATTGTTATAATGTTTTTCTGCACTTTTCTTATATTAATTGACGAACTTCAAAAACAGACTTATTTAAATGAAGTTTGTAGTTAGACCTTATCTCATGACAACTAGTTGTTTTAACAAACGGATTTAAGCATCATAATTATATAGAATAGAAATATTAAATAACACAGCATCCCGTTTACGACCAAGTAACTTTCCAGTATAAAGTGTAGACTCCTTCAAAAATTAAAATGCAATGCCAGTTTTGCAACAAGAGATTTGCCCGCAAGATCGTGGCTAGATATGCACATGAACGTGCACACAGGCGAGCGACCTCCCAAATGTGATATTTGCGATAAAAGTTTTCGCGAGCTCCACACTTGGAAATACACAAGAAAGAAGTGCATTCAGGTGAAAGACCGTTTTCGTGTAAGCATTGAAAGAAGACATTCAAAAGAAGTAGTGCTCTCAGGCACCATGAAATGGTGCATAGGTATGAAAAGCCATTCGATTGCTCCCTTTGTTTCAGGAAATTTATTCGAAAACAAAATTTGTATAAGCAATTACGAACCCACGCTGGTGACGAAGTTTATTCATGTTCACAATGTGAAAAGAAATTCAAAAATAGGGAAACCCGGGACCGGCATGACAGGCATCATTAAGGTAAACCGTTTGATAGAAATATTCATATTAAAACTCCAATTTAAACTAGAAACTTGTGAAATACATTTAAATTTTTAAAAATAATATAATAAAGCATGTCCGGAGTTACCTGCACCTTTTTTGAAAGCTAAAATATTCAACATCGCAACAACTAAATAGAACAAGTGGCACTATTTTTAAAAGCTACATACTTTGAATAGTATAAACACTTGTTTGGGAAAAAATCAAACATTTTGATGTCAGTTAAATTTTAAATCGAATTTGTTTAATTTAGGCGGCGTTATTCCCGCTGCAAAAATTACACGTAATTTTTTTCTTTTAAGTACGCTAGCTTTTTAACAACAAGTTATTGTCTTAAAGTGTGTCTCATTTTGGAAACACTATTGTGTCCGTAATCTAAGTAGACATCACTTGCTCAACACCCATGTGCTTACTTAGTGTATTACCGATTAAATGACGTAAAGTATCAAAATGACAGTGCAAATTTAATTTGCCAAATTTGGAGCCTTTACAAAATTAAATAAGCAAAGCAGTATACCATTCGAAACCTTATAAAATATGCTATTACCCCAATATAATACCTAACTGCACGCCTGTTCACAATGATTCAAAAATATCATTGAGTTTTTCAGTGACATTTTTGAAAAAATAAATGCTTGTTAAAAAAGTACAAACTTTTGTAATTCCCCTAACTTTTTACACAAGCAACAGAATTTCAGAGTCTTGGTACCAAAACAATCGCAATATAAAGTACTACAAAATGGCACTTCAAATGAACTATATTTGGTATACATACGCATACCAGACAACTTAGATGAAAAACTGACTGACTGAAAACAGGAATAGAAGATTTTTTTTTATTTTTCTGAGACAAAATTAAACTTATACTAAAACATATATAACTTTCAATAAAACATGTAGTCTAGAGTTTAAAGTATGTAGTTTTCAAAAATATATGTGGTTGTTTTCTCAGGTGCTCACGTTCTTCAAAATAAAGATATTAATTTAGGTGCAGGAAACTCCGGACATGCTTTAGCTGTATTATCTCTGTCCGACACAACCCACATACTTATAGTGCCTAAGTGCCTTTAGAAAAATGGATCCCAGAAGTGTCATTTCGTCGTTTAAAAATTCAAAATCAATTAAAACGCCTATTTAGCTAAGTATATTTTTCCATCAAATCACCCCTTACGTTTTCAAAA
Source organism: Entomobrya proxima (assembly GCA_029691765.1). Taxonomy (NCBI): domain Eukaryota; kingdom Metazoa; phylum Arthropoda; class Collembola; order Entomobryomorpha; family Entomobryidae; genus Entomobrya; species Entomobrya proxima. The sequence continues at coordinate 52,830,458 of CM056171.1, read as the reverse complement.
TATGTGTGATTTACAATCAATCAAACGTTTAGCTTACCTCTCAATGATACGCTACGGGTATATGTTAAAGTAGCAAGCTATTCATGAGAATAATTTACTTCCTTTCGTTATGTAGTACGGGAGGAATTATTCTTCCTTTCCCGGATTCGTTTCCTTCATTTCCATAAGAATCCAGTACTAACACTAACATATCCCGGTGGACCGTCTTGACCGAGTGGACCACCACCACACTGTGCGGCCAAATTCTTTTATTTTTGTAGAAAAAAAAGCGCAAGAATCGCTTGCTCCTCTACCCGTTACCCCCTTCCGCCATACCCGCCGGGCGACCCCACCAAACAATCTCATTTATGAAGGGCATATCGATGAGTTTTTTGATAATTCAACAATAACGATGACAATTGTGACGGTTCAGGTATTTTGGCGACGGTTATTTTGTTTTGGGATGTGATGGTAATTTACAGTGTAACCAGATATGGCTTCGGAGATACTGAAAAGGTTTAATGGCATATTTTTAAGGTGCACCTGCGTAATTACCTCTGTCTTAATCAAAATCTAATAAGTCAAAGTTTGTTTCTCTCAATTTGTCCTACATCAGCTATTAATGCTAGATATTTTTTGTAGTTTGTGATAACATTATGCTACATCTACGAATAATGATTCCCTAAATCTTAATATGACTAACCACCCAGTTCTCAACATGAATAATACTAATCTTTGATTACTTTTTCCAAATACCCGCAGCATATCGGTATAGGAAAAGTTATCCTTCTGAATGTGAACTTTACTGAGTTAATAATTTGTCATCGAGCGAATCAACTTCACAGTTTCTACTATTGTAAAATAATAAATTAATCATAATTATTTACACATATTTCCAAAAATTCCCCATTTTAATCATAATCCATCAAAATGTCTAGTTATCAATTTCCACTTTTGGATTACAAGGCGGACGAACTAATTATGCATTCCTTTTAGTAAAATAGACAACTCCAGCTCCAAAAATGGACTCTGTCGAAATGATGGAATTAACATTTATCTCCGACACGTCTCCCCGGGGCTAAATGGAACTCCAACAGGACCCACCTCAACCTTGCCCACAGGTTCCTCTACATTTCCCACCACCACCATTCTCCAGGACACTTTCCGTCCAATCCAAGTGTCTTACGTAATCCCCATGGTCACCCACTCATGACTCCACCTCCGCCGTGCAACAGTGGATTAAAACGATGATCATTCCCATATTGTCCTCCAATTCTACTAGTTCGGAATAAAAGTCTTCTTATCTTTTTGTCGCTAGCTTGAACCAACATGAACCCAGGCTCTCTTAGCAATCTTAGCACCTAAAAATTGAAATGAAACCAGGGTGACCAGATAAATTAGCAGTGTTGTTTGCTAAGCATGCACTGACAACCCGAAATTAGTTATAACTGCAGTACATGATTCCTTCGATATAATAAAATTTGCATTGATTCGGGTACATTTAGTTTTTTCGCTGAGTTGGTGGTAGTACGGCACATCGTCAGATAAATATGGCGCAATTCTTGAATAAGTTTGAATGAATGCGTAAACCCGGTCTGTCGTTATTCCTGTCCCCTAATAAGTTTGATTTAATCTAATTGTTTTATAACTTGTTCTCAATTTACCCCTATCCAGAATTGACCTCCAGTTTCATGAACGATAGAAAAGGAAGTTTTTAAGTTTTTGAGGAAAGGTTGATTACTAAGTTCAGGTTGGTGACTCAGAAGGAATCCCCAATTTTTCAGCAGAGTGTAGGGTACTTTGCAAAAATCATTATCATTTCTTAATTTACAAGGAAAAGTAATTAGATAGGGGAAAATCTTATTGCTGGTCGAAAATAAAACAGTTATCTCTCCCAGTGACTTTTTAGCGGACATTGGGGGTTTTTGTTGTCCGCTAACTCAGTAAGCAAACTTAGCGGACCTTTTGACTGCCTTAGCGGACAAAAACTTAGATTTTTTTTCAAGTTTTTATCTGTGCATAAAAATGATTCAAAAGTACATCGACAATTTGTGTGTACTAAATTAGTACTACTAATAACTTTTGAACAAATGAACATGCATGTAATGGATAGCATTTGCAATACAAAGCTCACTAATAGTAAGTTTTTGAGGTTATTTAGACCAAAAGTTCCTTCCTATGGTTGGAGTGTTCAATATTGTTACTATATGCAATGCAATGCTCGAACCATTATAAATCGCACATTTTAATTCGTGTACTGCATGTACGATAAGTTTGTGCACAATACTACTTACAAGGAATGCTATTTGACTGTTAATCGCAATTGGAGATGCGATATATCACATCTTGTTCAGTTTTTTGCGTAGATTCCAAATCTGGTTTCAATTTGGTGTAAAACGCAAGTTTGGAATTTAAGCAATTAATTATTAATCGTAATTAACGTTCAAATACGCGCGCTTGACTCCAGCAGCATCCCTCAGGTGCTCCTCTCTCTACACACACAACACACAATACAGCGCAGTGCTGTTGCGTGTGTTGTAATGTTGCTCTAGCGCAATGTTTTTGTGTGTTGTGTGTGTAGAGAGAGGAGCACCTGAGGGATGCTGCTGGAGTCAAGCGCGCGTATTTGAACGTTAATTACGATTAATAATTAATTGCTTAAATTCCAAACTTGCGTTTTACACCAAATTGAAACCAGATTTGGAATCTACGCAAAAAACTGAACAAGATGTGATATATCGCATCTCCAATTGCGATTAACAGTCAAATAGCATACCTTGTTAGTTGATGATTCAATTTGAAGCAGGTACACCTAAACTTTCTCCAATTTAATTTGATTTCTTCTGTATTAAGTTATTTATTTATTTGACTCTGCTACTTTTGTTTGCTTATTGCTTAGCTATTTGCTAAAAATGAACTTATGTAGTGCACTGCAAGTTTGAAATGACCTTGTGAGTCCGGCCAATAGGATCCGTGTTATTTTGTTCCAGTATTTGGCTTACAGAATACAGAATGCAGAACAATGAGACTTTCTTCTGAAGTAAATCAATGCAATTTTTAAAAATGCTATATTATGTATATTTTTAAACATTTTTAACCTTACAAGCCTGATGCAAAAACAATGGCCATGGATAAATTTGTTATTTTAAGTGCAGAAAAAGCTTGTAAAACTAGTGCATGTATGTTCATTTTTTACTTAACATTAACATATTACGGACTGCTATTATGAATTGACATTGACTCTTGGTGCTCACGAAGAACGATGTACTTTTGACTCACTTTTATGCACAAAAAAACTTGAGTGAGTCAAATAAATAACAAAAGCCATCTTAAAACCACATAAATAATCACAAAATTATTAGTGCACACAAATTGTCGATGTACTTTTGAATCATTTTTATGCACAGATAAAAACTTGAAAACAATTCTAAGTTTTTGTCCGCTAAGGTAGTCAAAAGGTCCGCTAAGTTTGCTTGCTGAGTTAGCGGACAACAAAAACCCCCAATGTCCGCTAAAAAAAGTCATTGGGAGAGATAACTCCTTTATTTTCGACTAGCAATAAGTACATGCCATTAGATAGATATCCCCAGAAAGAAAAACATTCGAATTAGTAATTCGGGTTGTGGTTCTAAAATTGGTGGATGGATTGGAGAGACAAAAGCGGAACCAAATGTTTACTAATATACAAGCTTTCAAACTGTTTTGCTGGTGGGAGCTAAATTTTATTATAACCAATAATGAATACTGTCAGAGTTTTAATGCCGTTAACCAATTGTTCTTTTATTTGTTACATTTTCTCTTGCCGTATAAAAGATAGTGATGATTCGGTGGTAAAATTTGATTCGTTCAGTTTTGTCCCAAAAATTTTATTTCAAAAGAAGTCAACCACTAAACTTTCTCTGTGCTTAACCGGTCTTCAGTAAGTCGCGAAAACGGTGATCAACCCTAAAATAGGCCCCGCAAGCATTATCACCACCGAGGCGGCTTCCCCTTTGTCCCTACCAGATCCACCATTACCACCGTTGTTTCCTCCAGAGCCTCCTACGGTGTCACGAAAATCGCCATTATTGCAGTGCCGTTTTGCAGTTGCAACTTTTACATAGAAGTATTAATTGCCTATTGTATTTTATTCAACCATAGAAATGAATATACATTGTAATGGCAAAACATCAGTAGTAAATCATTAAACGAAGATCGCTGCTATTGTTGCATATGTTAGACTGTAAACGTGTAAATACTTTTCACTTCGGTTACGTGTAAATTATGTGCCTGTCGTGGAAAATAAAGTCACATAAAGACAGACAGACATACAGACGGACAACCGTTGTACAAAACGAAGCCCATTTTGTAATCTACCTTTTTTCTAAAAGCATTCAGTTTCATGTACTTACCTATTTGATGTAAAATTATGTTAATCCGTGTGTTTTATGTTAAGATCCTTCGGTTCTCATTTTAAGTTCATGTACTTTTGTGTGCGTCATTAGTCCAGAGTCAACTACCTATGTACCTTTCTGTAATCCTGCTCCGTAGTATTTTATTGTTCGTCTTCCCAAAATTGTACGCATTTTTTATTGGTTAAAAAGAGACGCTACAAATATTTTCCACCTCAGAGTTTGTACTGTATGAAGGTATAGCAAGCAGGATTTCTGCTGTTTTATAAAAGGAATTTCTTCCCGTTCCTCGGGGCCCAGTCTTCACTTTTCTACCAAGCCAAAAGATAGCACACGTACATTACCAGTTTGCTTTGCTGGACTTGTATCATTTCTGACTAAAGTTATCATTTGACAAGCTGCAGTAAAAATCAATTTAATGCTGATCGCAATAAAACTAACAATTTAAGTTTTCAATTACATTCTTCCTTGTTTTATCCAGCTCATTTTATTGCCACATTTATGCACATCATTTTAACCTTTGACATAATCCCGTTTTTACCCATCTTGATTTCGAGTCGTAGCCGTAAGCTACGTGGTCCTTCGATAAGTTTTAACTTCACACCATCAAACCCAAAACATTCAACCGTTGTTCTGGATAGGTAGTTTATTAAAGCAGCGAGCTAACATTTATGCACAAAACAATACTGTTCGTAAACTGGCTTGTTGCCAAAAATATTTTTGCCGAATATATTTTGGTCCATACAGTATAAATAGGCCAAGCACGATAAGAATTTTTTGTAATTCTGTTGTAAAATTTAACTTTTTATCTGTCTCGTAATGATTTTCGTAATAGATATGTTATCCAAACAACTTCAATGTTCCTGTCTCTAATGAAAAGCATAACAGCTCACTAGTATCAGGTACTGATCAAGGAATTATTAAATTAAATACGTTATTAAATACGTTTGGATAATCGGAATAACCGATTCGATTTTCCAAAACATTTTCAATTCCGATCCGATTAGTGTTTAAAACGTTTGCTATTCATTGGTATTGTTTAGAGGGCCGAAGGGGCTATTTAGCTAAATAGGTGTTTTATTTGATTTTAGATGTTTAAAGACAGAATTATACTTCCGCTATTGCTTTTCCCAAATTTGGAACTGGGTAGGTAGATCGGGGCAAAGAGAGATAACATAATTTAGCAACATGCACAGTAGAGTTCAAACATTAGATAACAACCTGAAAGAATTACACTACACATATTGCATTGTTTCTACATAGTAAGTTCATTTCATGTCAATCAGTGATTTGTATGAGCTATTTTATACATTTGAAGCCCACTTTATGTAACATCAACTACGAAATCTCATAATCTGTTGATCATATAAGCGTCTCAGCCTCTCCCAAAAAACCAAGTGTTGCTGAAGCATCGCAAAAATGTTGTTTAATTCTCAGGTAAATTAGTTACTTTATTTCACAACTCTACAACTACTTGATATAAAAAGTTAAAAAAGTAACTAATTAAAGCATTAACATTGCAGATAAATAGATTGTTTTAACATAAAACTGGGAAAGTTGAAAACGTTGCTGGGAAACCAAATATTGAATTCCAAATTTTACAAAATTATTTGGAGGTTATAGCCATTTTGGCTTACATACGTTTATTATCAACAGATTTCATTCTACTACAAAGTGAGTTCACGCAATTTTTTTAGATATTCAGTCAATGGCAAAACCTGTGTTCAATTTGTTCATAAGTCTTTTATGTTTCAGCTATTTTCAAAAAGTAGCTGATTCAAAGTGAAGTAAATTACCAGTAGAAAAATCTCATTTTTATGGTTGCGGAGTACAGCTTTGGTCAAGAAATGGCAATTTGCCAAATTTGAAATTGCTATTGTGTTTTGCCTTGAATTTATTACACTATAAAATCTTTGTTTTGGCACAATGTGTGAACATGTCAGCTAACTTCCTTGGAATTGAGTTTGATGGAGAGCAACGGGGATATGTACTGTGGTAGAGTACCTGTAGGTACTACTAATATATTCTCTATGAATAAGGCATACCAAATCACACACAATATTAAGTGTGATTCTGGTTTAAAATGTACGGTTGTGCTTGATGTATTAACTGCCTCTTGCTCGAATAGTTTGAATAAAGCTTTGTACTTCCACAACAAACAACATATATTACTGAAAGAACAAATTTGTAAACCACAAATAAAATATGCAATTTTTAGTTATGACTTCATTTTAGTATAACGTGTTGAAAAATTTCAAGCTTTAACATAATTTCTGGCACGCAGGCAATATGTATAAACACAGGTTTGCTTAAAATTAGCGCAATGAATTGTAGAAATTCCAGATACCTTTGTGTTCACAAGAAATGAATTCTAAAGCCACTGAATTTCCGTTTTCAAAGATAAGGCATGTTATAATACAAAAATCAAGCTTAAAGCCATATGGCACCATGTAAACAATGTACATCGACGAGTAAATTGAGGTGTGCGTGACGAATGAATTTGCAGTATGGATGGATTTGCGTTATCATGTAAGTATTGCAAGTTGAAAGAAACAAAAGCAAGAGAAAACAGTATACACGTTAATAGCAGTGAAACGAACAATAGCGCCTAGGAGACTTCCGGCGACTGAAATTACTGAGATATAAACTTTGAAATAGCAATAAAACTAACCTTTTCATATGCACTTAAGTCGATAGTTTAGAAGATTAACTGAGTCCAAGCTAATTTTCGAATCTACAGTGTACTGATGGTCAGCTTATTTCATAAAAACAAAGTCTAGCACCAAAGTTATGCATGCGCAAGTATATTTGCTACCATGGTCATTATGATAGATGCATTATATAATTTTTCACTTGGGGTTCACGGGGATCTCCTCCAACAAACTCATTATGATTCATTCCTTCAAGTATTTTTTCCGGTGAACTACCTACCTGTTTCATTAACTTTACTTTTATCTATTCAAGCCTTACTTATATCTATCTCATCCCATCCAAGGAACCAAACCTTACACCTTGAGTTATTCAAACAGGTTATGGATTTTCTAGTTTAAGATTTGACATTTATTTAATAAAGTTTGCTGTGTAAGTGCTTTGGAATAACTTTTAGGTCCAACGCATGTTTTTTTGGTACAAGAGCAATTAAGTTATCAATAAGTTATTTAAAAAATTAGATTCATTAAATTCCAAGACAGAGGGGAGTTCCGCTGTTAAAAAGTCACGGTTACGGATACAGGGTCTTTATAGTATAAAATCTGTTTTATTTGGCCACTACTATTTTACTGCATCTGTAACGCTGCAATGCAGTTCCAAAGTTGAATGCTTTGTTGTACAAAATTCATAAAATATTGCCCAGTAAAATAAATAATTGTGTACGACGACCAAACTAATGGTAAGATGTATAATTTTATGGTAGATATAAAGAATGTTTGATAAAATTTTGAATAAAAGTTTTTAATTTCTAGAAATTTTTGATGCGTTAAAACGCCGAAATGCTATACTTGCAGTTATAAGGGTATTTCTTCTGTGCAGATTTATTCAGTGAATCTAATAGATGCTTTATATACGAACATGAATAATCTTTCATAGATAAACGGTAAACTATTTTAATTTTATCTCAATTTATATGTATTATATTTATTTAGGATTTTTTAACAATACTTGATAATGGGGATCAAAATTTTAAAAAATATTATAGGCTTGATAAGCGTCTACGAAAGTCACTATAATCACAAATTAGGCTTATGTGGTGCCATACTTCGTCCTGCGAGTTGGTTGGTACCTTTTGTGGAAGGAGATCAGGCCTTCCCACTCCGCTTCCCCCGGATTTGTTCCCTCCAATGCCATAAGTACCCGGTTTATCTTCGACATGGCCAGTGGCGTACCCAGGGGGTAGGCACATGATGCCCGTGCCCACCCCAGACCAGAGGAGGAAAGGAAAGATTTTCAAAATTTAATTGAAATATATAAAAGAATCTGCGCGTTTACGTGCGCATAATTTACATTTGTGCAATATTTGGAATAAGAGGGCAAAGTTCCGTAATTTCTAGAATTACTTTGCCCAATAATGTCCCTAAAACGACCATATACGGAAAATCGAACTTCAAATTGAGAATCAATGGAGACAATTTTCAAATTTTTCTGTGCGCTAACGCGCACAGCTATAACAAATGTTACATTCTCATACAGAGCTCGCAGTAACACAACTGCTTAGATGTTCTTTTAATGTGCTCTTGCATAAAAAATTCAAAACTGTCAATTGAAATTATTAACTTCTTCAAGAGTTGAGTATTTTTTAACTGTGTGCCCAGGTCGCTCAGCTGGGTACGCGCCTGGACATGGCCGCCGCCAATCCAAGGGATTCAAAACATGAAGCACCTCCCTGCTTTACGTTGTTGTCTAAGGAAAGGAAAAAGTTTGCGAGCCACGAAAAATTCGTTTGGCTCATGTCTAGGTTTGAAGCAACTATGGAGGAGAAAGTGGAGGATTATTGTGGTCCGGTCAGTCCGGTGGAATTGAAGAATCTAAGCTCCGGGAGCTTAGCTCCCAGACTTTGGAGGCTCCAACCAGAAATTGAGAAGTCAATAGAGAGGTGAGTCCTTCCTCTCTAATAGGGAGTCCCTATTATGCTTATGATCCTAGTTGGAAGTTCACTTTGACTTTGTGGACCACCGGAAACTGTTGGATTATGGCACTGGACCAAACTGGTATGTATTTGACCGTAGCTAGCGCTATTAAATATGGCTTGTTTTTGTTTTGATTTTTCGTCACACGTCCGCCACGTCTAAATGGCGCTAGTAAGCACACCATCTACTGCTTAAATTTAGTTCAAATTTCCGCCGCCGTTCCCTTTGACCTTGCAAGTGGCGCTGATAAGCACACCAGCTTCTGTGGCGATGTTGTAAAGAAAAATCACCACATTGGCGGGCCATCTGATCTCGTAGGCTTCGATTTGACACAGAAAGATTTGCCGGAAAGGACATGAAGATCTGAAGATGAGTATTCCAGTACCCTCCTTCGAGGTTGGTGAAGGTAAATTATGGCTGGGTCTCAGCCGCAGAGGCTAAACTACGCCCGTGAGAAACCGTGGAAGGCACGGGGGCCAACGCAGAAAAATCGGTCGAAGGGCAGGGACTGCCGGATGCTAGTCGTGAATGGCGAAAGCTTACTAAACCAAAATCCAAAAATTTAAAGTTTCTGGCTCGCTACGCTTGCCAGTTTTAGTTCTCCATTCACTTGCAGTAAACTGATTTTGTTTAGTTCGATCGGTAGTGTCTATATAAGCCGACACATTGTGTTTTGAATAGGCAAAACTTGTTGACTAATGCAAAAAACTATAAATGCTTCCTTATATATCACAGAATCGTACATGCCTAGTTTTAAGTCAATCAGCAATCTAAAACATAAGCAAAGAGTCTGGCTGGCTGATTTCTTGGACACCATGGGTTTTTCTCATGCTGCCGGCCTCAAGTAGCAATTTCCCACCGTCATTCCTGCCTTGTCCCATCTTTTTATGCCATAAATAGTAAGTATAGCTATAGGCTAAACTTTACGTAAAGTTTGACGCGATTTTATAGTACACACCCTAGCATTCTGCATGATTCAGTGAGTGAAGTTGTGCTGATTTTCTAAACTTTTACCACTGGAGGCGTTCGGTATTGCAAAGCAGTCTGTGTTACTGTTGGAAGGAGTGCAGTGCTATCGGAAATCTGTGCGTTATTATCGGGAACAGTGCGTCCTTATCTGGAAAAGTGCGTTATTTTCTCATGCTGCCGGCCTTCCTTTGTTTGAGTTGTCCTGTCCTGTCCCCGTTCAGAACAGCTGTTGTAGTAGCAGTACTGCTATTTTGGACGGATTGAGCTGAAATTTAGTACCTAGACCAACTAATAGATGGGGAATTCAGCGAAATCGACCAATTACCCCTGGGGAGTAGGGCTCATCCCGCAGGGGTAGTTTTTTACGATTTTGCTCGGATTGAGCTAAAATTTGTAACGTAGGTCAATTTTGGGGTGGGGGATTCAGCAAAATTAAGATGTTTCCCCTGGGGGGAAGCGCTCATCCCCCATAGACATTTTTCATATTTGCACGGATTGAGCTCGAATTTGGTATGTAGACTAATTAAAGGCAGGGGAATTCATTATTCGCTAAAATTGGCGCCAACAATTTTTCGCTGGGCGTGTTTTTCAACTTTACAAAAGTTTTATATACATAAGTGGGCATGTGGCAGCATGGGAAAATACATGGGGATTTTGGCAGAATTATGGGTGGAAGTTGGGAGTATGTGTCGTTTTACTACATTTTTGCGTAATGGTAATTGTTCCTGCACTTAGTGCAGGAACGGGCCCCTTTCTAGTATGGAATAAATAAAGTATTGCACTTCAGAATTTAGATAGTTTAGATTTTTTTAGATAAGTGAGATAATTCAAAAAAAATTCTAATGTAAAATATTCCTAAACATTTTGAGCGTAAAGTCAATAAAAGTTAACTTTAACCTGGAGCCATTGAAGGGAGAACAGAGAAGATTGTTTAATTGCCGAAACAACATTGGGAGCAGACACTTCCGTTGGTGTTTTGCAAAGCTAGATGTAAATGTTTTAAAAAACTTTATGTCTATTCATATGTCAATATGTGTGTTAATTAAGTCTGAGGACAGACACGCGCCTTTACTTCAGACACGCACTAATGCATTTCTCAGGATATTTCTTGTGCAAGATTTCATGACGTGTTATGACAAACACAATTGTGAAGTATGGAAGCTTTAGGGCTTTAGAAGCAACGATTTAAGCAATCGAGCAAAAAAGTACGGTATGTGTCAAATAGAAACAATGAATCAATCATAGAAAACCTTTGATATGGTTTTTAATGAACAGTTGTCACAAAGCTACAAAAACTCTTGGAGTCTTGAGTTTTTTGCATCTATTGCATCTCATCAACTATTATCTCATGTAGACCTCATGCAATTTTTGTGTATCTTCCTCCTATCTATTGACAAAACTGAAAGTTGTTTCTTCAAAATGTTTAGAATTTCCTTTAGGTATGTAACTACCATTTACACATTTCATATGAAGATGCCTGTAACTGTTACATTTAATTATCCAGGATAATCACTGTCTAATCGCTTTCAGAGATTACGTGGCTAATTTCCAGTTCCATCGTTGCAATTATGTACTGCCTATTATTTTAAAGAAAATATTTGATGGTTAAGTATTTTATGTTTAAAAATTAAAACACCTGTTAAACTTGCTTATTTAGTTCCTCTAAATCTACTAATCAGATTTGTTGCCATATATGGTAGCAATTTTTTTCTTTTCTTTTTTTCGGTTAGGAATCGGTGTCTAAAGACACTTTACGTGATTACAACATAGGCCCGAATATTTATATTGACTCTGGTATAAAGTTTCACGGGGGCCGGGGCAGAGCTAGTTTAGCTACTGGTGCCCGGAAGTGGCACTTCCGAAAAGGGAGTACTGTCAGTAGAGCTTACCATTTTTTTGAAATCGTTAAGTTTTCCGTTTCCCTAGAAGTTTCAAATTATTAAATTTTAGTTCAGGCTCCATTTCATGAAAGTCAATTGACATCGGCTATCGGCTTAGACTATTTTAACGTATAATCCACTCCAATATATGTTTTTACACTTAACGCCCTCTGCTCAATCAAAGTATATTGGAACGTGAAAGCTTTCAGAAAGGCTCGGAATTTAAACTTTTCTTCAATAACTGCCAATTACTTTACAACATAACTGGTTTGAATAAAAACAGATTTTGTGCTATATTGACATTTTAAAAACTTGTAAATATTATAAGCTTTTTATAACAAATAACATTTTACACTGTTTGCAGAGGTCACAAAATCATTCTTCAGTCCAAATATTAGTATGCAGCTTGCTTGTGTATATGTTCCAAAATTCGTTTCACCACACACGCAAATGCGTACATTAATTGAATCTATAGTTAGATTAAACTTGCATTGAGCACGGCAGTAAAATTGATGTTGAAATACGACAATTACCTCTTCCAGCTCAAACTGTAGGAGTTCCGTGAATCACGGACCGTGATCTTCTTCATCTCACCTCACCATTCCTATTGATGTGCATTACTAATCAGCTGTTCTTGACATTAGGTTCCCGTGGAAAAACGTATTATTACCTCCGTTTCTGTTGTACTACAAACAGTTACCACGTAAAGGCTGAAACATATTTTTGAAATCCCCATTCCAGTTGATACTTGTTCTATAGAAATTCCCAATTCGACTGCTTGACTTCCACATTTTATTTACCATATGGGCTTTCGCAACAAGAGAATTTTAAAGCCACTTTAACTACAAAAATGTAGTATTTAATTGCCATGCAAAAGAATTAAAGGAGAAATGAACTTATTTCAAATTCGAGACAAGTCAAGATTTAGGTCGCTCGGCGAATATGACAATAACATTACAAAGCAATTAACTAGTTGGAAAAGGGAGTAAACAGCATGCTTCTATATAATTTACGTACAAATTAATCCACAACTACTGCTCCGCGCGATTGCAAACTCATCTAAATCATACTTATGATTTAAGTAGTTGAGTCAGAAAAATGGAGGGGGCCAATGGGCACAAGGAGGATACAATGAATGAAAGTCCGGGGTGAGGACCAGTTGGGAGAAGGGAAGGACAGTTGGAGTAAAGTCTTCTGTGGTGAGGAGGAAGAGAGACTGCGTTGACTTTAATTAATGCGATTAATGGAAAGTGGATTTTTATGTGTGATAGTTTTGGATAAAGTTTTGATAATATTTTATTTGTCTATCAAATATCTTTGGTTTGCCGCATTTTCTACTACCCGGTTGTATAATTCAAAACCGCAAGCCTGATAATTAGTGTTCAAGAAATTAGCTTAAAATAGCCACTCCAATCTCGTACTGATATTGAATTAGTTTTAAAAATTTAAATGGCATTTCCCTTCATTCTGCATTTTATGCAATAGTTGTACGCCAATGTTTGTAAAATAACTTCAGAAGAGCTCACTTTTCTTCAGTAGATAGGTGACCGAATTCGGATGCATATGTTTCTGACTGTCTCAATAAGAAAGCGAAGTTACACGCATTTTATCATTTTGTTATTTCCCTAATGTGTAACAGATATAAGCATGCACAGACAAGAGTATGGCTTGAATTGAAAATCTTAAATAAAATGAATCTTAAATCTTTAGTATGAAAATGGGCAAAGGATATTTTTAACATGAGTGTGAACTCTTCGTTGGAATTAAAGTTAAATTGAATCTAACTTTCAATTCGTTTTTTCTCATTTCGCCACGTTACGTACCAGTTTTATGCATACGTATGGTATGACCTTAATCAAATTAGCTAACTAACCTGCCATTATTAATCAGACGAGGTCTTCAGACCTCAGTATGCTTTCTGAGATCTTCAAGTCCGTATAAGCCTTCCGTTCTTCAGCCCTTCCGTAGCGCGATTTCCTCCTAGACCACAACATATATTCAAAATCTGTTTTCACCATTGGATTTCTGGACACTAAATCTCGCATGGGGCAAAAAACCGTTGACCCCAGACCCCCCTTCCCCAAAATACCCCCCACCTCCCAATTAAGGTCAAACATATTTAAATCACAAATATACCTGTTTATAGGTAATTGATGCCCCTGAGTTCAGAAATGACAACCGTTTTTCGGTAGCTGTTCACGATTAGCCGCTAGGGGGCGAAAAGTGCAAAAATACAACATCCTTAATATCTCAACAAACGTTTAAGCTAGATAAGTGAAACTCAGTCCACAGGGGTAATTAACCAAGCTGGTCAATATTCTGGTATCCAGGTTACCCCAAACCACCCTGATCCCCCCGGGGCAGCTCCCCACTAGACTTAAACTGCTCTATAACGGTGAAACTCAGTTTTAAGGAGTAATGGAGTACGCTGGTCAGGATTTTGATGTCAACATAACTTAGACTATTATTGTAGTAAAATTAAATTATCATTCTCGTCTGCTTTCCTAAGTTTACAAAAGTTTATTAATCTTGTTTACTTGGTAAAGCTACCCCTGGTATATTGTACACGGTCCATATGAGACTCATATTATGAGTGGCTATACTGTTCAAAAAATTGTTTATGTAACGTTACCTATTCTAGATCCCAACAAATCAGTATGCAAGGTCGAGATCTACTAGTGTTGTAGTAAGCTCTCTCAGCCTATCCAATAAAATATTTTAAAGAGTGATTTTTTAAAATTTAAAACTAGAACGAAATCAAGAATTTATTTGAATAAAAAACTATCTTTTTGTAATGAATTGATTTAATCAAAAAATATCCGCTAAAGATATACTGAATTTCTGTAATTAGTCATCCTAGCAATACCTATTTCTTGCAATTTCAAAACACTTTGCGGTGAGCCGTCAGCATTAATTTTTTCGGTGGAGGGAATGGAGAATTATGCCTGGCTAATTTAAGTGGTCCAACATCTCATAATGTGCAACGTAGAATGTAAATAACTTGTCTACGGCCATGGCTTTAGGCACACTTTGACAATGCTTCATTGAATAAGGAAATCTTTCAAACGGTTTCAAAGAAACGATTTGGGTGAAATTGACACAAATTTTATACAGGTTTTATAACATTTGAATCATAGTGAGTTTGTTTGAATGAATAACATATTTGCTATAAGTTGCAACATACTTAAAACCATTAGCATAAATCTTTTAAGCCATTCAAATGGATTATCAATTTTAATTAGTCATTTCAAATATGGTTCAAAGTTCAGTAATTACCTTCAAAGTTTGCTATGCTTAAGCAACATTTAATTTCTTGACAGAGGGGAAAACATATTTGTTGACAAAGTAGAAGCTTGACTGTTTTAATAAAAATCTGCAACTTAAAATCCCGTTTTTACGTTTAAATATGGCAATATTTTATTTGTCTGCAAAAAATCATTGGTTTGCTGCATTTTCTAGGCAATCTCTCGCAAATGGAAAATAATTGCAGAATTTCCGGAAATGAATGAATTTTTGAAGCAAAGGAATGATTGTCTTCAAATATAAGAAATATATAATGTCTGTCATTTTATTTAAACTTAAGGCAGATGCATTTCATCATTTCAAAAAAATCATTTTACTGCAACACTTAGTACACAACTAGTACATACAAAGTCTAATAGATACGCTTTTCAATCAAACAATACGCAATGTACATTTAGCTCAGTCTGAACAAAATCAATAAATGATTTCTGATTTCAATTTTTGATTAGGGTAAGTTCTTTGTTGAGCAGCCGCAATTTAAGATCTGTAATCTGTTGATACTTGATACAATATTTTCTTTCGCCGAGACAAGTAAATCTCCAATTTCTCAATCAACGTTTGTTTTTATTAAGGTTCGTCGGTTTTTGCAAAAAGTTATCAGCAAAAAGTTGGGCTTTGCTTGGTTAATGTACATATTTCGACCTGAAAATCATTACAATTTTATTTGGAGCCCTTACTCCCATCGTGTAACACTCAAACAATTGCTCAAAAGTTAAGCCAAAATCGGACTTCCGTTGCTGTGCATCGGTTTGGACAAAAGTTTTGACTCCATTTGGAAGGGTCTTTTTCTTTAAATTGGCACAGCAGCGGCAGCTATGTGCACAGTAGTATTCTACAATTACACTGTTTTTCAAATTTTTCTTGGCCCTTACTCGTTAATGTTTTGAAGTATCCTTTCTAAAAATTGATATTTCTTTCAAATTTAATTTTTGCTGTGAGCATCATACGCTCAAACGCCAAATCACTCACTACGTGGGAACCCATCTTGTTGGTCTTGAAGTAAGTCCTATTTGATTAACATTGATTGGGGCAATAAAATTCAAGTGAACACAATGCAAAAAATCCATGAAAAAAATCCACCGACTTCTCTCTTCGCAGTGTAACAAGATACACGGTGTATCATACACTTTCTTAAAATAAAAACTATATGTAGGAATAAAACTCCGTTGACTGCACATAAACGTCTGACAAATTTTCATTATTTCCCAAATTTGCATACAATCATTCCTTCGCTTCAAAAATTCATTCATTTCCGGAAATTCTGCAATTATTTTCCATTTGCGAAGGATTGCCTAGAAAATACGGCAAACCAATGATTTTTTGCAGACGAAAAATTACATGCCACAAAGAAATGCAAAAGTATTACGTTTGCTCCATCAATTGAAATTTAAAATGTGAGTTTTATAAAAGTAACGCTTTACAACATTTCCAACTTTTAATTAGAGAAAACTGAATAGACAAACTAAAAGAACCGCTTAACAAAATGATTTTGGCAGGTCACATTTAGTAAGTATGGCTAGGAATCAACGATTCGACAGCATTTATGTCTTTATTCCTTTTAGAATGAGATATATGAGAATATATTTAAAGTGGTTAAGTATTCCAACAAGTTAATTGACATAAAGTTATCTAATGTTCGTTGAGAGTCCATGAAACGCACGTAGCTCTTTTCTGGCGTTTAAATACTTCGAATGCTGGTTTTTTATAAAAGGTCAAAAAAAATTTTAAAGCTATTTTATTTCACTTATTAAAATTCTGTCGATCTGGAGGATATGCAACGGAAGTGAAGGGATTATGGAGGGGCTCTTGATTTATATGATTTTTAGATTGACTATGGAAAGAACAGTGGGAGAGCGAGGAGTAAACTAATTGGATGGAAAGGCTGAGAAGTTGAAATGGAGGGAGATGAAGTTGAACAAGATTATCGGGGAAATGAGGGCCAGGAAGAAGGAACTGGATGACGGGGAGCAAAGACTGGGATCCTGACGACCCAAACCAGTTAGGAACGGAGAAATTGGAGGAGAAGGTGGAAGGCTTTGGAATTGCTGGTGAAGGAGAAGGAATTGGCGGCGAAGGAACAGGATGTAAATGCTGAGATTTGTTGTTAAAGCGAAAGAATTGGAGAAGAAACCCGAAGAACTCAAGATTGTTAGCCAGAATGGGAATGGAGGGAATTTTGGGGCGGAGGAACTTGAAATGCAGAGAAAAAGTGTGGCTAGCATACTCACGGGTGTTGTCCGTGCTATAAGGAACTAGGGATTTGGAGACGGGCGGAGGTTGACAACTAATTATATTTTAAAAGGTTCCAGGTGTTCATGTTCCGAAGGAGGTGTAAGGACAAAAGAGACAGGGGATTTCGAAGGAAATTAAGCAGTAATAACCCAAGGAGAAATAGACAGTGGAAAATAGGCCCGGGAAAAATGCTGCTGAAAGATGAAGGTGGCAAGAGGAGGAGCTCGGGAAGGGCTACGGCACCGACTCAGACTTACGGAGAAGAGGACTCGAGAGTTAGAAGGAGACGAGAGTTGCCTCTTCAAGGAGGTTTAACTGGGGGAGGTGTTGACAGTGCGTAGCGTTTGTTGAGTGGGGAAGAGGTGGGGATTAATACAATTTTAGAAGGAGATGAGATGCCAGGATTGTTCGTGGTGGTATTTTCCCCGGGGGAAATGAACCCTCCAGTTGTGATGGTTCCTCTGCAGATAGTGAGCCATTCAAGTGTAAAATCTAGCACTCGTCTTGTTTCCGGATTTCTCTTCAATTGAAAAATACAACCTTGATATGCTCAGCAGTCAGCTTTTTTGCTTACTTTTCTGCATTCACAAATTACCCGGGTGAGAGAATTGTAAAGTTTTTGGAATTTTGGAGCACTTTGATGTTTTTTCCTAGTCCTAAAAATAACACGGATTGCTAGATAACACTGATGATGATACTTTGTTGCCCTGAAAACTTGCAATATTTGTGATGATTCACTGAATCAGATTCAGCTTTGCCTCGTTTGTTTTTGGATGTGGTGGTAATTATTACTTAACCAGATCTGATATGTGTTTGTCATTAGATTTTTAGTGAAGTAACTTACGACTAGTCAAAATTTCACGTACACAATTTCACGCAGTACTACATTTCTGCGTTTGGTTTAATGGACAAAATAAATCAAAGTATTTTGCATTACACGAAAATATCTAGAAGATAGATTTTAAGCTTTTTTATAAATTCAGTTTTCGGAGTAGTATTAAGAGCTAAGTTCTTCATATTTGTTTAATATTATGTAACAACAGTAATAAGTCAGACAGACCTGCACCATAGAAAAATCCCATTAAGTACAAGTAGAGCAATTCCGGCGTCTAAATGCTTTAAAAATTTCATGAAACTTACGACGCTCCTTTACAACTTTTTAAAGCATATTTTCTATTCTACCATAAAATCATACATCATAGTTTGGTCATTTAACACAAATGTTTATTGTCATACATAATATTTTATGAATTTTGTACAATGATGCAATTCAATTATTTAATTGTATTGGAATATAACAGATGTAGAAATGGTAGTTGTTATATAAATATTTAATTTGTATACTTCTTAAGGTCCTGGCCAAATAATGATTATAAGGCCCTTTAAAGATTAATGGAACAGTGAACCTTGTTGCAATAAGCAAGGAAAAGTAATTGAAAAGTGGAAATTAAAAGAGGTGGGATTGAGAGATCTTCGGAGATCCTAGTTTTAATTGGCAATCAATTAACCAACCCCTACAGAAACTGACTTTTCCCTTATCACGAATTAGTTTGCCGGGAAAGCTAGATTTTTTAGGGGAAAAGTCAAACAGCAGACTTTTCCCTTAAGATCACTGAAATTTCCCTGAAAAAAACTTAGAATTTTTTTGACACACAGATAGAAGTCGCGTTGTACATTTCTGAATTATTTGATGATATGCATTTACATTCTGAGTCTTCTTAATTTTTAAACAAATCATATATATAATTTTTCATACGAATGAAATGTATTTTCTACACGTGTCATATCGCATTTCTGTGGGTCGTGGGTCTGCAATTATCTGTATCTCCACAATCTCCATTTATTAGGTGCGAAGTGTTATATCGAATGCTACTTAGGATTTTAGCCTCCTATTTGTGTACAAATGAATCACTTTTAAGTCAGGACAAATTGGTAAGGCCACACCACAAAAGGCACAACGTGCAAATAGCCAGTTAAATACAAAGTCAATTTTGTAAAATCTAAAAATGAAGCATTAAACACTGACTTCTTATTTTTTCTTATTCAAGTGCACTTGTATAAAACTTATCTTTGTAACTCTCGTATGAGGTAACTCTAAGCTTAAACAGCTTTCTAATAAAGTTTTCTAATGAAGTCATGGTTCACATGGGCCAAAGGCCTTGAAATGGTGGTCCCAGAAAACCCAGGTAGTTCTTTTGAAGTGAAAGTTTTATTGCCTATTTGAATTTGAATCGTTGAAGCACATTAGCTATGTGCTGTAATATTTGCTACTTTTGGATATCATGCATTTTGACCAGTGTGCTATGAAGTGCTCGATGAAAATCCGAAAAATATATAATATCCAATGAGGAAAACATATCCAGTATTTATAAAAAAAATCAAATATAACTGGCATGTGTATAAAAATTTACGCACTAAAAGCACCTTACTAAAAAACGCACAATGTACATCAACCGATTCTTGAATGCACCGCACTCGTTGCATACACGAAAACAACTTTTATCTGCGTGCCAAAATTTTTCTAAGTTTTTTCGGAGAAATTTCAGTCATCTTAAGGGAAAAGTCTGCTGTTTGATTTTTCCCCTAAAAAATCTAGCTTTCCCGGCAAACTAATTCTTGATAAGGGAAAACTCAGTATCTGTAGGAGCCCACTAATATTTTTCCGTTTTAATTTATTTTCCCGTGGAATCTTCAACATACAAACTAAATCTACAAATTACCAAAGTAAGAGCAACTTTGATAGGAACCGGGGTCTCAGAGAGGCCTGAGTGTGAAGCATAGAGTGAGAGCCAGGGTTTGATATGGGGCTTTGGCGAGGAAGAGGAGACGTGGGCTCTAAGTGCTATATAGAGAGAGATGAGTGTGTCGTATACATTTTATTGATTGAATGGGGCAAAGTTGTGTGTGATCATGATCATCATCATAATAACTATTAAAATAATATTTTGGGCAACTACGAGCGTATAAAAATAAAGGCAACTTTATTCCAACGTTTCGATTTGTTTTACAAATCCTCTTCAGGGAATAATGAACAATGTAAAGCGAAAACGGAGAATTGCATGATTTTTATAATTTGAAACGATTTAAAATAGAAAGTAAAGATGTCCAGAATTTAGGTAGGTAGTCACGACCACGTTCCTCCTTCCTATTCATGAGTGGGATTCCTTTAGCTGTGGCGTGTCGAATGGCAATAGCTTCTTTTGTTTCGCGAAGAAACTTGTCATTTTGTTTAGCAATTATGTCAACGTTGTCCCAAAGTATGGAGTGTTCTTCCGAATCCTTTAAATTACTCCATACATGCTCCGATATAGCTGATTGTGGGTCTCCGTTTCTGCAATGGCGCTTGTGTTCCTTCATCCTCTCAGACACATCTCTACCAGTCTGACCAATGTAGCTATATCCGCACGTGCATTTAACATGATAAACCCCAGAATTAGTAGCTTGCGATTTATCCTTATGCATCGTTAGTATGTCAGACATCCTAGTAAAAGGAATATAGCCAATGGGATTGCCAAGTTGCCGTGAGATCAGTCGAGCAATCGATTCTGTGAAGCCTTTGACATATGGCAAAATGATCATGGGTAAAACATCAGGGGGGTCTATCTTCGGTATTCCAAAAGAACGTGTAATACGGCGAATCGCATTACACACCCAATGCAAAGGGTAGCCATTTTTGTACACCAGTACATTTTGGATGTGCCGTAGTTCCTTTTGTAGCTTCTGTCCTTTCAGTAAACGAAGTGCTCTTTGTACAAGCGTGTTAACCACTGTTACTTTATGTGCAGAAGGATGAATTGATTCCCAGTCCAGATACTTATCCGTATGAGTCACTTTACGGTAAATTTCAAAATCAAAACCGCCGTCTTTTTCTCGTTGTATCAAAATATCCATAAATGGAATACTCTGATTAGCTTCAATCTCATGGGTGAACATTTTTATGGAAAGCATTTAGTTGGTTTTCGATGTTTATAATTTGGCGTGGGCGGAGGGCAGCAAGAATATCATCAACATAACGTCCATAAAACTTGACATGTGGGTTGTTATCAATGACAGTGGATTCAAGTTTCTCCATAAATATTTCAGCAAGAATTACCGATAGAGCGCTACCCATTGCACAACCATCCAATTGCTCGTACAAATCATCTTTGTACTGAAAATACGTAGATTTTAAACAAAGACGCATGGCTTCCTCATAATAATAATCATCAGCCTGAACCTGAACTAGTTGACATGACCCTGAGAGCTGAAGAGTACTCATTGCTAATCATCATTGGGAATACTAAATCTGAACTTCTGACGAAATCCAAAGTTGCATGGGATAAGGGGCATTCCTATAAATCTTCATGTAATTTGGGCCGTTGTGTAGTAGGGAAATAGTAAATCGGAGTGTAGGCTAAGGGAGAATAGTTAGCCAAGGACCTGGTAACTTACAATTTAAATAAAAACAAAACTACACTGAATATAGTACAAAAGCTAAGATAAACGCTAGCCATAAGAAAATCAACAGAAAGAAAGCGGCCACTGTAACATAGCGAATCATGAGCGCGTCGTGCTTATAGAAACTCTTGAAATCGACAAAATAGATCCAACTCATTTGCATGTCAATGATGAAGAGCATCTGCATATTTAAAAAAATCCGCTTAAGAGTTAATTTTCGTAAACCTGAAATGCAACTATTACTTAAGGATTTAGAGGGAGCTTTCTGGGTGCAAAAAATCACTTTTTAAATTTTTTAGAGGTTTTGTGCTAATTTAAAATTTATTCTTTTAATTTCGTATAAAATAATTTTGTACTGATAACCGTTTAGGCATAAATGCATATTAACAAGTCTGTTTTTACTTTTAATTATTCCAGCATGTACAAAAAATGCAAAAGTTGTTCCATCAATTGAAATTCAAAATTTCGAAATTATACAATTTGCGCATAAAATCCTTATTTTTATAGCGTATCGTGATTGCTAACTTCGGAGTGTAGAAAACGTTTGACTTGCTAAACCGAATTGAACATTTAAATTAAGTAGATATTTTTGCTATTTTCCACATTAAGTTCAGGCTTGTAAGTATAGTTGGGAAACAAGATTTTGGTAAAATTTGTTTCATCCTTTCAGAATAAAATTATTCTGACTTCATTTATGGTCCAACTAAACAATATGATGAATATTGATCTACGCTATGTAATTTGTCCGTCAAAAGCGCGTTTCACATTTCTGGCGTTTAAATACTTCAAATGCTAATTTTTACAATAAAAGTCCCAAAATCTCTTTTCAAGCTTTATTATTCTACCCATTCAAGTTTTACCAAACCATCTATCAATCTCGACTAGATGCAAAGAACGTGGAGACACTTTCACGTCTTCATACATTTCTGTGAGTACGGAGAACATTATCTTACACTACAGGTAATGCCTATTCCATAGTACACATTTATTTCACATTAATAATATTACAATCCCGAAAAGCAGATACCATAAAACACCGTATTTATTTTATTTTTTATAAATAGTTCCACATTCAAAATACTTCTTTTTAAGCTTTAATACGTAATAGTTTTGCATAAATAATATGAAAATTTGTTTATGAAAAACCATTTACTTAAATGAGCAAATATCTAGTGTTGCATTCAACGAGTTTTTATGGTTATTGTGAAGTACATGATATACATCTTCTATAACGTACGCAGTAAATACACTCCAGTAGGTACTAGTACAGCAATTTTGCGCTTGAATGTCTTAAAAATTCTTGAAAGTTACAAAGTTCCATTCTTTCAATACTTTTAATAATGCTTTCAATTGTATTCCATAGTAACAGTTGCAGTGAAATTGTAGTTGCAGTTGCTGTTGTAGTTGTAGTTGTAGTTGCAGTGAAATTGTAGTGGAGGAGCTGGTGGTGACGGCACTGGAATTGCAAATTAAGGAGAAGCAATTAGAGGAGAACCTTATACAGCTAACAAAGAAAAGTGGAGGAGGAGCTTACAGTTAGAAGGAGACAGCAGTTGCCTTATATGGAAGGGGATTGGAGGGAGGAGATGAGTGGTGTTGAGGATTTGTTGATTGTAGAAGGAAAGATGGGAACTTTTGGAAGCACGGGAACAATTTTATTGGAATGGAGGAACAATTTGTGAGGTGCTACAATTCCCTGAATTGTGTGTCCCCAGGGGAACTGAACCCTCCGGTTGTGGTGGTTCCTCCGCACTTTTGTAGAGGGTGAGTGTCAGTTTTGGAGAGTTTGGGAGTAGTTCATATGTAGAAGAAGATACAGCGGATATAGTAGAGGAATAATGGAGGGATGTTTGAGAAATCGAAGCAAGAGTGAAGCCAGTGTTGCATAAAGCATAGAAAAGGAGTTGAAGGCTGAACATTTGGAATGCGAAAAAAATGTGCTGAAAAAGATGGCCAGGGTGTAGCTGGATGATCGGGAGCAGAAGATTAGGGTTAAGAAGTAAAGATCAAGGAAACAGCAATAGAGCTCTGTAAAATGCTGCATTTAAATTCAAAAACACTTCATTCATTTCTACAAAATTGGCACCGAGTATTTTTTCTAGCTAGTA
This sequence comes from Entomobrya proxima, assembly GCA_029691765.1. Classification (NCBI taxonomy): domain Eukaryota; kingdom Metazoa; phylum Arthropoda; class Collembola; order Entomobryomorpha; family Entomobryidae; genus Entomobrya; species Entomobrya proxima. The sequence continues at coordinate 52,806,537 of CM056171.1, read as the reverse complement.
TATCACTGACATGCTGTGTTTGTTCTGCCAAAAATGAGGAATACCCATTACAAAAATTAATGAATGTTAACTCCGCCGATTTAGTCCTTTTTGCTTGTTTTGTGATTACTATTGCTTCTGATAACATTCTTCTAGTTTTTCCACAAAGCCTAAAGAACGCTGGGATTTACTGGGCACTTTTCCCAGGGCCCGGGGATGAAGGGGCGCAGGGAAAAAATGAAAAACTTGTGAAAAAAAAAGATTTAAAAAAATCAATGAACGATTGTGTCAAAAATTCATACCATATTATAATTCATTTTGTATTTATACTCGTTATTTGTATTTGCAAACTGAAGTTTTTAACGTTCACTGTTATTGTTAACTTCATTACTTTCCATCGCCGCTTTGAATGTAAAATAGTCTCCTTGGCTTGCATTCAACTGCCAAGGATAAATTTGAATTAGAACTAAATTGAATCTTCGTTAACTTGTATGTTTGTTCTTGAAATTTTGATTCTACATTACAGTTAGTAGACTTAATTACTGGAAAGTACAAGCGCGTATTTTAACTCAAAAAATGTAAAATTACCATTAACCCCAACCTGAAAACTAAGAGCTAACACATCTGGGCTAAAATAAGCAAGCTTTCTAGGAAAGCCTTTCTCTTATAACAAAGAATATTTTGAAAAGGTTTGATACATGTTTCGTTATTTGAGAGATTATCACCTTATGGACAGACGAACGGGAGAAAGAAAATATAAGAAGTAGTTAGCTATACTTCGTTTAAGATAGTTTTTATTGCATCAAAAACGATGCACAAAAGTTGCAAGATTAAGTGAAAGTATGTGTAATATATCCTTAGACAACTTGTATTGTATAGAGTAAGTAATTTTGTATAGTATATTGTAAGTAAAAATTGTATAGAGTCACAGAAAAGCTTTTCCAATCAGACAAATTTGTGGTTAGGTACACTATATTCAGTAAAATTTAATGAGTAAATATCTACTTTGAGTGCATATTTTCTGAAATGTTACGAGATAGCCGTAATATGCTCTTGTTTATGGTAACGTCGATTTTCATTTTTCTGTTTTACAGTTTACTCTTATCCGATCGTTTGCCAAGACTATTAACTCTAACTGATTGTAATGAAGGCACCATCGAAATAGTTAGAAAAGCGTTGGTTTTAAAACGAGCAATTAAACGTTGCTGGTGTTGGAAACCCAGTTTTTTACCAATTCGTAATGTACAAAAAAATTCCGCTTAATTTCTTTAGAAACTTTGGAGTTTTATTACTTGGCATTCATATTTACTCAAATTTTGAGCCTTAAAATTTATACAAGTTTGTACGGAGCTTGTAGACTTTTGTTCGGCTTTTAGACTTTGAAGAGGCACAAATACTATAGTGATTGCTTAGATGAATGAAACAAATCCGATTCTAAACAAGTACACGTAATTTTACATTACCGTATCAGAGATATTTAAATATTTTTGGTGTAAGACTTGGAGCACACAGTATTAATAGTTATAGGTACTCCAAAACGAAAATTTGTGTACCGATAAAAATCAAAGTTGGGATCCAAGGAAGTTAAATTGCGATGTACAAAAGAAAATTCTTGCATCGCAATATAACGCACACAGATGCTCCAAGAGCAGCTTACTTAATCGTTCTGCTTAAAAGCTTTGTTGAGAACGTTTCTGTGGATTTAATTTTGTTTTAAAAACGATAAGACATCCTTTCATGCCTTATGCATTTAAACTTGTTATTAGTTTTATACCAGTCTTCTTGTATTATCATTTAATGAAAATGTTATTTCGAAAATTCGCTAAATTTTTGGAGCCCACATTTTCAGGAGCACCCAGTGCCCCAACAGGTGTTGTCTAGGCTCTGAAGCCAAGTAGTCAAAGTGGGAATTCTTTTGGAGCAAGTATCAGCTGGAATGGGAATTTGAAAAATATGCTTCAACCCTTGACGTGGGAATTGTTTGTAATACAAGGGAAACGAACCTAATATTACGTTCTCCCACCGGCCCGCACCGACATGCGAGAACGGAAAAATCCGTTTCACCGCTCAGCTGATTGAATAGGGGATACGGATAAACACGTTTTTCCGCTTGCAAAACGTTTTCGACCAAACGTAATAATACGTTTTACCACTCAGCCTATCAGATTGCCAGAACGGATTTTTCCGTTTTTCCGCGTTAGAGAACGCACTCAATGAACGTATTATTACGTCTTCCCAAACGTAAACATTAAGATGGATTTTAATGGGTTTAAAAAATCTTTATATGCATTTAAATGGAGCTATAGAAAATTGCTGCCATTTACTTAACGTAGGCAACTGATAAAACCCACACGAAACCATGCTAACAGGGCATGGGTAAAAACGGGTAAAATGGGTAAACCCATCCCAGGAATAAAACCCACCACCCTGCCTGTTTGTTTGCTGTTTGCATTTCAAAAGAATTTGGAATTTTAGCAACACTTTATTGCTGATAATACGTTATGCTGACTGTCAAAGAAGTTGCAATTTCCGTGGTAAGTAGAAATAAACTATACAGTATGCAGTTGTAAAATTTGGAAGCAAACTATTTTAATTTGATTTCTTTCCTAACAAGGTTTACTTAACCTCAGAAAAATATTTTTATTTTATTTTATTACTGTTAAAGATTTATGATACTAATGCATAGAAATTAAATATATTTGTTCATTAAAGCAAGTCATGGCCATGCTCCTGCTCTTGATTACTAGTGTTTCAGATTTAGTTTACGGTACTTATAATCCTGTCAATGAAAATTTTGGGTTAATTTGTAAAATTTTACTACCAGTTGTCAGAAGTAATATGTTTTTGAAGATTTCGTTTCATGCAGATATATGCGGGTTCTCGTAGCTGATTCAATGTAATTTGTAACATTAACAAGTTTGAGATTCAAGTACAACACTTAAATTTCAAAGTGCTTGTGGAAACATATTTGTAGCGGTTTTTAGTGTTTTTCCACAAAACTTTCAAATAGCAAAATAAGATACCTTTACGCTGGAATCATTCAGGTACTGAAGTGATTTCAAATGAGACAATACGTTTAATAGGATCAATGATACTATACTCAAAACTTTAAATACTAAGAAAATTGAAATGTTTTGGTTTTATTCAGTACCAACTATTGCAGCTGTATATTTGTCATGTTAGAAGTATCTTAGAATACTGGTCGGTTCTCTGGTGCAACTACCTAACCAAAGAACAGACAAAGAAACTTATAAGTGTTGAGAAAAGGGCTTTGGCTATAATTACTGGTAAATACATTTCTAGCTCCAACTACATATCTGTCTGTAATGTACTTAATATTGATAATCTGGAAAAAAGATGGCAGGATTTACTTCTACGTTTTGGTATTAAAACCCTTAAAAATCCACGTTTCAAACATTGGTTAGACAAATACCAAATATTAGAAAGCCAAATTATTGTAGCAGGTATAATAAAAACAAATTTAACTTTAGACTTGTTAAAAGCAGGTACGAAAGGTACAGAAGGTCTACAATTCCGTAACCGGTATTCCGGTAGATGTTAGTTAGATCTTTGCGTGAAAACTACTAACGTTTAAATGTACATTTAGCTCTAGTAGCTATTAACATCTCGATGTTATTTTACTTCTATGTCTTTATATTTCTTTCCCTTTACATTGTTTTTAAGTTTGCATAGCGCCTTAACCTGGCTGCTTGTACTTCTTTTTTCACATTATCATGTACCTACACTATTTTTTGTATCGTCTTCAGTTTTGTTAACGTGTGACCTAACTGTGTAAGATACATTTCTTTCCAAATGAATAAATAAATAAATATGATTCGCTCCTGATGTGGGTTCTTGAATAAGTGCCGAAACGTTGAGCAATAAAATACGTTCACTCATTGTTTCCTGTTATAATTTTGTGAAAATGTGTTTAATTTATGCAAACCAATACCACAATTTCGCACCATTCATGTAAGCATACAAACGTGGACATAATAAGAAAGCTGTAATTACAGCTTCAGTAAGTAACCAGAGTATTTAAGTAAACTGTTAAGATTGCCCTAGGAACCTATGAATAATCATCATTACAGCATTGGCTGTGTTCGGACAAAGTTTTTATAAATTGCACTGTTGCATATTGCAATTATTGCAATATAAAGCTTGAATATGTAAACTTGTAAATATTGTTAATTTTTAGATGATGATTTTTAAAGCTTCCACCCAATTAAAGATCCCCCTCACCCCGCGCACAACATGCACGTAGTTCCAGCGTAGTGCATGCTGCAGTAGTGAATTAGTGAATGTATCAGAGATAATTCATTTTAGTCTAGTCCCACGTGTCTCTGCATTTTTTGCTTATATAGCTGGATTGCTGCTTGCTTGCAGCTTGTAAGTATAGAGCCTATTTTTACGGGTCAACAGCCCACCAAAATTAAAGTAGACGGACACCCAGAGAGAGGGACACATTACATACCATATCTTAATAAGCTCCTCAGCAAAGCAGTGAGCTAATAATTGAGTCCACCATTCAGTCAAATGATGAGCTTCAGTTTTGTGCTGATTGTAATTTTACAGTACGATAAGTAGACGAAACCTACAGTGGGAACCCGTTATGCAGATATGAATACAACAATTGCCTTGCAATGGTCGTTGATGGTATTCGTAGACAAGAAGTATAACAGAATTGTTCAAAAATAAGATCACATGTATTCGGAATCATTTAAAACAATGACTTTAATTTGCAATAAATTGAAGACAATGCACAAAAGAAATTCTAAGTTTGGCATGTTGGCAAATTAAAGCAAATTCTGACCATTTCCTTAATGCGCAAGTATAAAAAACGGCGTTTTTCATTTTCATTATTTGCTACAGTAGAAATCATTTGAATCAGTTACCTTATGAAATTTGCTGTCCTTATTCGCTGTGCTGAATTTGCTACCTTCCTAGCAAAAATTCTACTGCTTGTAAAGCTCTTCTCTCATCCAACTAAACTCAATAAGCTGTTTCCATTCTCCAAAACCCAAATCACATCAGAATCATCGGTCTTTATCCATGTACCGAAGTTTTACGTTACCTTCTTTTTCAGTCGGAAGCCCTGGGTAAAGTTGGTTGTGAAATTAAAACATATACCTTAGCTTACGAGTCGTAAATTGCTACTTACGTTGTGCCTGCCTGTTCACCTTCACATCTCCTCGTAATGCGCTACTAGCTAAGTAATATTCAAAACGCATTTTTGAACTATTAAAAAATCACAACTAAGCATTTTTGTGATGCTTCAACAACATTTGATTTCTTAGTGGAGGCGGAGAAGCGTATTGGAATTTTAGATTAATTCGAAATTCTAACCAATCATTTAATCAATTTCTGTATCCCTCAAAATTAAAACTTTTATCAACTTTCAAACTTGATAAGTGCTTAACTTTTACCTGAAACTTAGATTTATCGTTATTAATAACCCCAAACTATCCATGTATGAAGGTTCAGGTCCGAACTCAACACATGTTTAGTTTGCTGGTATTGAGGTAACCTCTGGACTGGCGACGGTGGCATTTGAAAGTAAGACCCTCGCTCTTAAAACCCCAAAAATCATCCAACCCTAACTTCCGTCATGAACTGCAAGCAAATTACATCAGTACTAAATACTCATCATTTACTCTTACTGTCCGTTAAAACTGGCCAAAACTTTTCCATCAAACTTTTTTGTTTTGCTACATATGCCACAATAGTGCACTTTATTCAGCCCTAAAATAAACCAAAGAACAAACTAAATCCCAGGTTGCTAAATAAATTAGCTATGTATGAATGTATGTAGGTAGTTTGTTTAAATATATGAACTGAAAAACTGATTTCCCGTAACCAGTTATTTTTGTGATGATTCGCCAGCATTTGATTTTTTGATTGAGCTGGTGGTAGTAAATTGTTTTGCCAGATACGGTTTGCATTATGCAAGACGTTTGATAGATTGGATGAGTTGAGCACGATTAGGTCCAAAGCAGATTTAAAGGTGGAATATACATACCTTGCCCATGTCCCCTAATTTATTTGAATTATAATAATTTGTTACTTGCTTTTCTCAATTCAATTGCTTCTTGTTTCTGCTCTTATCTTAGGATTTGCTGCACATGCTCTAAAAATAAATGCCACTTTAATTAAATTGGTTTAAGTATCCCGTTACATAAACTCTGGGTTTTTTGCAGTTTGCAAGCTATTAAGACAGTTTATTTCGGACACTGGAAGTAAATCAAACATCCAGATAAGCTTGGCTAGTGACAAAATACTCCACAGAATCGTCCGTCAGTTGAACAGGACTGGACTTGCTTTAGTGGGGCTTCAACCTCCAGCCAAGGTAAATGACCTTAAGGAGCACTTTCTCTCGGATATTCTAGGCAATTCCTTAATCCACGTTTTGGCAAAGCGGTTTTACTTATCAGTATGACGCGATCCTAGTTAAGGTGAGTGCTTTGGCTTGGTGGACAAGGGGAAACTGGACCAAACTTGAATTTGACACCGGAAGATTTGTCCGGGAGGAGATGAAGAGATCATTCCAATGCCAAAGAATTTTCAAGCACTGTACTGACAAGGAATTAGGTTACCCCTTTGGAGTTGGTGAAGGCGAAGTGTGGCGGGGATGATAAGAATATTTTTAGTTGGGTTGGCCAGTTAGATTGTGTTGAGGAGTGTGGTAAAGTTGACCAGGGAAAGGGATCCGGGTAGATTGAGGGTTATGCTTAGAAATAAGACTTAGTAGGAACATATCCAACAAATTTCAATGCAGAATAAATATAAAAATTGTGTAAAGTCGACAGTCATCGCTTTCGCTGAGTTTGAAAAATGCTCCATATTTAAAAAAATAAGTTTGTTGAAAGGGATCCCCAAAGGAAATGAAGTGGCAAGGGGAGATGTGATAACCAGCTACTTTCGCAAATTGGGAGCTACTTTTCAAAGGAGCCCTGTCCCTCCACTTCCTCCAAAACACATTCCCGGACTATTCCTTCTTGACATAGACGCTTTCAAATTATGATTATTTGTCAAACTCCGTCACTGTCTCTGAATTCCTAGTCCCTTAATGCCTGGTACAGTGCGCGTGTGTTTCTTCTCTTTTGCTCTACATTAAAAATGCCTCCGCCCCGATAGCCCCTCCATTTCCCTTCTGACTACCAATAAATCCACTGAAACTGTGAATCAAGTATAACGTCCTGGATTTAATAAGCAAATTTGTTCATTGATGCTCTCTTCGTTAATCCTGAGATTTAAGTTCCTCCGCTTTCCCCTCAAATCTAGTATCTCCTGTTCCTTTTCCTTCGCCACCAATTCCTTTTACTCAGCCAGCAATTCAAGAGACTTCGCAAATTCCAACTGGTTCAAGTACTTGAGGATCCCTAAATTTTGCTTCTAGTCATCCAGTTCTACTTTCCAGGCACTCATTTCCCCGGCCATCTTATCCAACCTCTACTCTCCACATTTCAACTTCTCTGCCTTTGCCTCCAACTCTTTTTCTCCTTGCCTTGCTGTCAAACAAGTTCAACTGTTTCCTTAATTTGTAATTCTGCCGTATTGCCTAATTACATGTATTGCTCTTCTAAGACCCCTGGAAGTAAACATATTTCCTATTTATAATATTTGCAGCAACAACCGATTCACTCATCTTTTACTTTGCAATACTTACAATTACAGATCCAGATTCATATAATCTCATTAAAATAGAATAGTGTGTAAAGGAACGGATCTATGATGAATGATTTAGTGACAGAATAACAACTAGATTAACGAAAACATTTTGAAAGAGGTTTGTAATTTTTATGACAGTTCTTGTTTGACTTAAACGCCGGAAATGCTGCACTTGCACTAGCGGAGATACGAAGCTGTACAGGTTCAAAACGTAGGTACAGTTTATTAGGTACACATTACAAACAGTGTCCCAGAAAGCGTATAATGATAGACATGAATTCTACTTCAAATCTCATCAGAAAATCCAAAGTTTGGCGATTTTATTATTATTATTATTAGTGAAAAGAATTAAAATTTATTCACACCAAAATTATCATTTTAACCTACAAATTTTTCTTCGAATTCTGGGTGTCTTGGCTACATGTTTTGCGTGTGGTATATACATTGTAGTTTTGATTGCTTTTACACGACGCATATTACAAGCGAGCTTTTTATAAACGCGTTGCAAATATTTTCTGATATGATAAACAAACAGTTTAAAACTCTCAAAAATGGCCTTTGCTTTAGTGTAAATCCGATGCTTTAGTTCTGATACAACCGTAAGTATTGCAAGAATGTAACCACCTAAAAGCAACACAAATACCAGGAAAATGTTTCCATAAATTGAAGCTCTTTGTGGAGGCAATGTATGTAATTCTTTTGTCACGTTTTTTCCAAGCCATGCTATTGGCAACCACTTCACAATACCAGATTCCTGAAAGTATCTTCTTCTGCGATACAACTCTGGCGGACCGTTGCGTCCAATATTAATAACCAAATCTGACTTTCCATATACTTCAGAACCAACAGATGTATACAATTTGTTTGTTGCTTCTAGCTTGAACACAAAATCGTGACTCATGCACTCAGGAAGTAAAACTGCCGTTTTGTTACATTGTTCCATTTCTTGAATAAACCAGTGTTTCTGATGGTTAAAAAACGCCTTATTTAAAGCTTTTATAAGTCCGATTTCCTCCAATTTTGAAAAACCGGGAATATATTTTACTCTGATGAGTGGCACCAGTTCCTCTGTAATATTTTGTAGCATTGTGCCAACTTTGTAGAAAATTTTAAACACATTTTCTAATCTATAGTGGTGGTTTTCAGATATCACGTTTTGAGACATTGATGGCAGATCGTCTACATCAGAATAAGCATCAAAAAGTCCGGTTTCAATGTTAGTACTATAATCAAAGGGGGCACTCTCCGGATAGCGGTTGGTATCATAAAATTTAAACCACACTGTTTTAGTCCTTGTGTAAATAGAAAAGCGATTTGTTATCAGCTGATTAAGTCTCTGGTAGAGTAGTAATGGTCTAGGCATAACCATATTGTGCACGTTGGTGTTTTTGTACGCATTACTTAAAACCAATGCTCCAAGCATTACTGCTGACAATATCCATTGGTGCGGACGGCTGCTTGCAATAGAGTTGGAAAATGGATCACCTTGCTCCAGAAACAGCTTAAGTGTAGACAGTAAGTAATGAGAGCATTTGTAACAACTTTTCCTGTACGTCCGGTTTCTGTATATTACGCGGTGGAAAACGTAAAGCACAAGAAATACTGTACCCACACCAACCCAAACAGGCCACTCGTATACTTTAAAGAGCTCCTCAAACACAATCGACGACTTTCCTCGATGTCCACAGGCAACAAATCGCAAGCCTGACATTTTGTTTTCTATTACAATAAAGGTTGATTCTTCTACACGTACAAAATGTCGATCAAATATTCCAACCACAGGACCCCTTTGAAAACTTTCCTTAATATTTTGTTTAGTGTAGTTATAAAGCTCAAGTCTACCGTTATTACAAATGCTCAAATAGTCCGGGTCGTCCCATGCATATGTATAGTTAACCATAAAATCTTGCAGTAGTATAGCCACGCTAAGTGCAAAACGTTGTAATCCATCGTTTTCTTCAGTTATTGCAACAAGACGGCGCTTGTGTTTGCTAACTAGCTCACATCGATGTAACATTGTCTGTATTTGAGGGTTGGAATTGTAGAATATGTAAAGATTTATTTTGTCTGAAAATGTTAACGTATAAATTCCTCTATGTGATAACTCTGTTAAATCTTTTAACTCTACGTATCCAAGGCAAAATGCACAAGGGAGCACGATCGAGTAGTTTTGTACATTTTGATGTGAAACAGTGAGCAACATGAATACATAGTGCACAAATGTTGGTACATCTACGAATCTATGAATGTGAAGATTTGACTTAATCCAACCATTTAGACTAGGTTTTGTCCAAGTTTCTTGCTGATCACTAGCAATGATAACGCTTATATGCGTGCTGCAACTGTAATCATAAAATGTGTTGTGCCAAGGCTTTACAAATGGTTTAGGAAACTTTTCTTCTAAGTCAACGAATTGACGGTATAGATATTCTGGAAAGTAAAGCTGTAGATGTACAACGGTACTCCAAGGTTTAACAGAAACTGAGTAACGAACAAAATCCATTTCCAAACAGGCTATGTAGCGATATGCATGTGCTTCTGCAGTAAATTTTGTTGTTATGTTGCGACATATATCATCTTGAAAATTTTGAAAAATTAACTTGTCGATAGTCCAGCAAGCCGTTATCATGACATCAATCGTAAAATCATCAATAACGCAATATGCAGGCACTGGCCTTCTAATTATTACTGGTACTCTAGTTTGTAGCACGTTAACACCCAAAAAGTTGTCAATTACAACTAGCAGGCGATCTTTCTCAAATGCTTTAAGAAACTCTTCCAAGCTTTGGATTGGATTGGGTGAGTTTTGCAAGGTTTCTCGCCAAAAATTTGAATTCTGCAATACGACTGATTCATTTACGTTACCTCTAAAATTTGGCACGTCTAGAATCCAGGAGGTATCATTTTTGTCAAAACGTTGAATTGAAGTGAGTTCTGCAAACCTAATATAAACTAGTGTGATGAATGTGATGCACATTCGTTTTTTACTTCGCAAAGTTAACCGTCCTAACATTTTGCAAAATACGCTTGCAAAATATTGCAATTATATATATTCCAAAATGAAACAGTTAATCTTCAAACCGCCACGAGAAAAGCATTTTTATAAGAAAATATTTATGATAATAAGCTCTAGTTCTTGAAAAAGTTTACTGCTAGCTAATAGTATGGAATGATGGAACCCGCTGTCTTTTTGCTCGTTATTGACACTTATGTTATATTAAATATTTTAGATAAATTATTCTATTGGTATTGAACACAACTTTAGCGTTCTAAAATTAATCAATAAGCCATTTAGTAATTACTTTTAGTGTTGAGTCTAGTTGTTTTTGTTCGCCGTCTTGGTTATACTATATATCAAGGTATATTTTTTTATATTTGTCTTACGCTAAAACGCTACATGCAGGAGTTGCTAGCATTCAAAAAATCAATATAAGCTGGCACGTGCTTGTAAGTGTGTTGTGCTGGCCACATTTTTAACTGCTTCTATGTGACAAGGATAGATCCCTACCGTTCTTGGTTTCTGAGTCAGAGTCTGACTTATTTTGGTGAAAATTTTTCTGATCACTTTGGCAACCGGATTTGTTAATTGTTTCAATTAATGCCATTGTAGCTTATCCGTATATACAAAAGCGGTTGTGGGAAAAAATTGATTGAAGTTTACAACAAATTTTAATGTAGTCTACAGAGTATAAATGGCCTTAACACAAGCACTATATCATTTAATTATGCTAATGCAAAATCCGTAAATTGTGTCACAAGCACATCATCAAATATATTAAGATTTTTGGGAAAAGTGCACGGTGACTATTTTAAAAACAAGTTTAAATACTCACCGTCAAACTAAAGTCTCTTAAAATTTGAAGGTTTAACCAAGTTGAAATTTGAAAGGAAATGAAAGTATACATTAGTCGAAATTACAATTTCATATAGATATTTTAAATCGTTAGGGTTATATATAACCACGCCGGATGGGCATCCTGGCTTAGTCAGGTTTTTCCTCTTTCAAAATACGTATTGCTCGGTCCTTGCTGGACAAAAACTGTCTTTCATCTATACATTTACGTTTTTGAAAACGTCTTTTTTCTTTGCAGATAGTGTGCAGTCGTAATATAAAAATATGTATTCCCAAGAAATAGCAAATATCTTTCTTGCTCATACAAAAGTGCTAAACTGGCTTGCCACCAGTCCAATAAAACACGACCCAGTGAATGGCAAGCTCTATGTCAGTTTCTGGATTCGACTTCGCACAATTCACAATTTGCTTTGGTCTGTGACATACTTAGTGATTGCTATGCCAACGTACATGTACACCTTGCATAAAGCTAATGATTTGGAAGCATTACTTTTTACATTGCTAATAGATATAACCGGTTTCGTACTTGTAATTTTTACTGGACCCTTTGGAATAAATGCAGAGGGAGTATGTCAAACTTACAACGCACTTTGGAAACTATTTGAAGATTTCCCGCAGAGAAACAAAATGAACTGCAACACTCATCAGAGACGATTTTACAACCAGATGACTGAGTTTCTCATGATAACTGTAATTGCATGCGGGTTTTTTACTGGAATCTTCCTAGGCGTAGATTGCTGCTTAAGACCAAACGGATCACCGTACCCAATGTTTGGTGTCACACAATATTATATTTCCTGGCCATTATACATTATATCTTGCATTTGGTTTTCCAGTTTTGAAATGGGATTAGCGCTTTTATTGGCTTATATTTGTGTTCTAGGGATTCTATATTTTGGGTTTGTGCTACCAATCGTTAGCACGGAGTTGAGGCTTGGTTTGCATCAAAGCAAATACAATTCTGTTTCAAGTCTTCGTAATGATCCGTATAATTTAATAGTAGCGTATAGATCAATTGAAGTTTTCCTGAAACTTGTTAATAAAGAGTTACTTGTAATTTTGCCATATGTGGAACACCTGATAAAAGCAACTTGTGTTTTTTCAATTGGTTTATTGGTCTACTTACACGATAGGTTTAATATATTTGTGTTGCTACTACTATACGGCTTAATAGGTTTTACATTAATTGAACATTCAACATTTCTTACTGTGGCAGGTTTGCAATATGCATGGAGTGAGAAAACTTTGCGTGCTTGGAGTAATCCAGAACAACATTGGGATAATAGTGCTGACAGAAAGTTTATAAAAAAGGTATGCAAAAGCATGCGACCTTTGGCGCTTGGTGATGGAAGAAATTATTTTATTAACCACTTTTCAGTTATTGAGTACTTAGAAGGTGTGACGGAGAATACGTTCTTGCTCCTTATTTGTTACTTGCCAATGTTTTTTGCTAAGAATGATTGAAGGTTACTTCGTCACACGGATTATTTTGCAGTATATAATTAAACATAACCTTCAAACTTGAAGCTATCGATAAATAAAATATTAATTCAATATAACTTTTCAAGTTGCCTACCTTGTCACTATCTTGTTTTTATTCGCATATGATGACACAAGTCTTTTGAAACCGTAATCATTAGACTGATATGAGTACCAACACGGAGTGATCAGACGGAAACAGCATTCGATCACTTTTGGCACGATGGATTCTGTCAAGGTTGGAATAGTTGGTACGTTTTACCAATATCTCCACTATGGAAAGGAATTTTGTCATGTGGTTTGCTTGGTTGAAACTAACATTTAAAAAATCAGGATGGCCCTCCCGGCGATTTCCCTGATTTTGATGCATACAAAAGTTATGTTTAAAGTTTAAAAATTCTACTATTCCTCGAATACAATGAACATGGTCACATTCGGCCATCAATTTTTCATGGATGTCGTCGCGCTGGAACCAAAACAATGCTATTTTTGAATTCATAATTCAAAGGGGTACATATACACAAATTTTGACGAAATGCTAAAGAAATGATAAACACACCAAAACTCCTTCTCTTTATCAACAATGGTTGCTACTATTGGTTGATGTATTAAAATATCATGCCTTATTACTATTATGCGTGGAAAGATGTCGTTCGTGTAAAACTATGTGTTGTATGAAAACTTGTCATATAAATTTAGGTATTATATGACAATAGGAAATTATAAAACTTGGTACCATATAAAAATAGGGAATATGAAATCCTAAATATAAAATTTGGTCCCTATAAATTTGCGAAATATGGAAGCGGTCCTAAACCCTATTTATCTTTGCCAAATCTTAACATTTTATTGATCAATAAGAGTGTAGTGTACAAAAAGTAGTATGGGTAAATGGAATCTGAAGTAACTCAAAACTACTTTATGTAGTTTACTTATGTAAGCGGCGTGTAAATGTCTGGAAAAAAGTAGTGTCAATTTTCTACCTACAGAGATATGTTGATTGTCTGATTCAAATAAACCTACATACTAAACTTCTGCAAAATGCAGAATACTAACCATATAAGCACTAGAATTACGCGCTTATTGGTACGAATGCATTTTTTATTTGCTCTCATCTGCAGTCACACGCCACTTTAATTTCAACGACAAACATGTGAGAACAACATTCACTTTTTATATACGCGTGCATTGCAGACATTACTTTTTAAGTTTTATCTACTAGATCGGTTTGGAAAAATCAAGGCTAATAATGATAAATGTTCTAACAATAAGTTTGTAACGGGTGAAGTAATTTGCTTTAAATTCCCCGTTGTGTTCTGAAATAGGATGCAGAAATAATAACGCTTTGTAGGGATTTGTTAGAGTAAATTTGAAATATTTATTATCAACACTATCGTTAACGAAAATAAATTAAAGAATATTTTCTACAATTTATAAATAAGCCGAAATATTGCAGTGCAGGGGAAGACTGAAAGAGCCCCTGCACTTGCCTTCACAAGCTGTGAAGAAGAAGTGTCATTTGGTTTATGTAGGAGAGCTGAGATTTTTCAGCTCTCATTCCTTTTCCACAAAGTGCATGCATAGGCCACATGGAAGATGGGATGTTGAAGTTGGTGCGCTTGGCTTGGAAGGCTTTACGTCATGAGTGGGGTTATAAGTTGAACTACATATTATTTTTATTTTAAAATGTCGCTAGCGTATGGGATAAAATACTGTTCTTTGTCAACATATCAGTAGTTACAAATTTTGTCCGTCAACTTGCAGGATTACACTTGTAAGTGGTTTAATTGATAATTTAATGAAAATCAAGTGAATTATTTCCTTCACTTCTTAAAATTTTTATTTACTAATTATATTTATTATATGCCAAATTTTATACAACGTTTGCCTAATTGCGGTAGCATGCGGTACTGTAAATCGACAGGCGATTCGTACGCATCTACTTTACAATTTGCACAGCAAGAAAACGTAAATAAATTTTTGGCATCGTGATAAGACAAACTTTCTTTTCTTTTGATGACATTTACTTCTTTGAAAACAGATTGACACACAGATTGATTTCTGGTTAACTATTGATTGATTGAATAACCATACCCTTTGTCACTTTTAATGCTATTGTTTAGTTTTATTAGGCATTTAATGATCCTCAGCAGCCGAACCTAATATATTTAGTGAGCAACCTCCACCTCTACAAAAAACCAAAAGTTCTGAATCGATATTAATAGTATGTTTATAGTTGTAATCTCATTAAAATCACTACAAAATTTAAGTACTAAATGGCACATAAACTATAAAAACGCTTTTGAGATAACACTCTCTTGTGATTTGACCACTGAACAGCAACTGAGCTTACATAACTATAAAAAGCTTTCTTTTCTTGAGTCACATAATATACCAGTGAGCCACCCACTGCAATTCTTTCGATCACCACGTTTTTCCAGTTTTTCCACATTTGCATCAAATATCTGACTTGAAGCAGCGTACTTGCTGACAGCAATGGCCTAACAAAGCTAAACACCGACGGACTGTTAATTATGTCACGGGATTTTAGCCTTTCGGGGTGATTGGCTTCAAAACCTTTGAAGAATTATATTGATGTTTAAATCGCTGGAAATATTAATTTAAAACAAAATTTGCGTTGTATAACACTAGATATTTTGCACAAATCTTGTGTTCCAAGCTGAATTCAGTACTTTTCAGTTTATGTTTTTCTTACAAGAAACCTTTATATGAAAACGTAACGCATCCTTTTTGGCAAACTCGTTTCCACAGTATTTGCACAAATGAGGTTTTTCTATAATGTGCATGCCGATGTGTTCCAATAGGGAAAGTTTTCCTAAAAACAGTTTCCCCTCTTTGCAAAATATGCAATATTGTCCAGTGTGCTTCTTAGCATGCTCTCTTACTTCTTTACCACTCTTAAAAACCATATCACATCTGCGGCATGGATATGATTTTTTGCCATTCTCTCCATGAATTTTATCAAAATGCTTATCAAGATTTTCCTTGAAACGAAACCAAAAACCACATTCTCTACACTTATACGATTTTTTTCCAGCTTGGTGAACTCTAACATGGTTTTGTAGCTCCCTTTCTGTTGCAAATGCATATTCACATGTTTCACATGAGTAAGGTCGCTCAACTGTGTGACGTCTTCTGATATGAAGAAATTTTCCCGTTTTTGTAGAAAACTGGTATGAACATAAGTTGCAATTATACGGCTTTTCCAAAGTGTGCGTAAACATGTGACGCATCAAGTGTTCATTGATGCGAAAACGTTTGTTGCAATATACACAACAAAATGTACCAGGAGTAGAAGCGTGAACCCACACATGGTGATGTTTTAACTCGCCATTTGTTTTAAAACTTTTAAGACATAAACTGCATTCAAAATTTCTCTCCTGGCTGTGAACCCGCTGATGATTTTTAAGGTTTCCAGGGGTTTTAAATTTTGCATTGCATGTTTTGCATTCGTAGTTCCGCGTCTCTGAATGAAATTTCTCATGCCTTAGCTGATTTGCCTGTGAATTGAAACCTTTATTACATACGCGACATTTGTACTGTCGCATATCCAGGTGACGGTGCATGTGTTTTTTGAGGTCAGAACTCTCGTAAAACTTCTTTGGACATTGGTTGCAGTGAAATTTTTTTGCGCCGTCTCCGAGATGTATGATAGAATGACGATCCAGATGTCCTTTAGAGAAGTACGATTTGGGGCAACTGTTACAACGAAAAATGTTTTCGTTTGTGTGACGACGTAGGTGCGCATCTAAATTCGTTTGTTGCATGAATTCTCTTGGGCAAATTTTGCATTGGTAACGTATCCCATCGTGAACTGAGCGCTCGTGTTGGTACCTACCCCTACAGGTTTGAAAGGTTTTGTCGCATGTTCTGCACGAGTACATTTTGGCGGATAAACCTAATATTTTTAAAAAATGTTAAAACGGAATGTAATAATTTAAGAGTTAGTTACAGTTTGAGACTTTGCTGTTTAACTTTTACCTATATGCAACTTTTAACTAATGCGTCAACGGAAAAATATTTTCTTGGTTCAGCTCAAAATGAGATGTCGTTGCTTATTGCAATATCAACTAGTGCAAGCGTTTCGTGAGTTTGGAGGTCCCATCATGCAGAAGATGTAGAACTTTATTCTACGTTTTTACTGACACACAAAACAAGAACTCTGATTTTCAAGAAGCTCACTTGTTTACATTAGATTTTCTGCACACTATTTAACTGAAGTCAGTTTTGAGAAATCCAAGTGCACATTGTATTTACAAGGAGCCTATAATAGCAAACTTTGAAAATCAAAAAGCTTCTGGATTACGAAACACTTGTTTCAAAACTTTTAATGGGAACAACGTATTTTGCTGAACTGAATAATTTTTAAAACGCAATAAATATTATCATAGCACAGTAAATGAAACCAAGCATGTGTTTGTATATGGTTACACACTACGTGAGTTTGCTAGCGTACCTCTTATTTCTTAGGCGTGTAAGCTACACGTATCAAAAAGGGTCTAGTTTGAAAAATGTTTTGTGTGGGCACTATTTAAAAATAAAGTTGATTCAGAGTATACTTATCTTTCTTATGCAAACATGACACTACTTAAAACTTTTTATAATGTACCCGAGTTTTGGTATATTTTACAGAGTGTCTTTTGCTTTGTGTTGTATTCACTAGAATGCATTCCACCTTTTTATGCAGTTTTGCAGCATATTATTTGAATTGTAGTCTGTAGGATTTCTAGGAATGGGTTTAAAATGTAAAAGCAAGCAAATATTCCTTAATCGGATTAGGAAAAAAGAGAAGTTACAATACGTATATTTGTTTGATGTATAAGTTTTACAACCTCTAGTACCTCATTACTTTTTAGTAAATGAAGCATTCGTACAGGTAGTCCTTAACATAGGAATGTGAAAGATACATTTATTTATAGAGGCTCTATTCGGGTCTTAAGAAACCTAAATTGTTTTCATGGAATCTGGCAAGACTTTTTACATTGAACACCACAATGAAAAAAATTAAACTCAAAGCAAATGTACTTTCAAACACTTTAGGTCATCTTGTTGGGCTAGAGCAAAATATAATCCTGCTTTGCAGCAGTTCTTCATTATGTTTTGTAATCACGTATTGAATGCAGTATAACCCTATGGTGTTATACTTCACTTTACTTCTATGATACGTTTTATTACTTGTTCTTTATTTATAATAATTAAGCAGTTTTGGACTAGTATTGCTTGCTTAATTTTTATCGTGGAAGAAGCAGTAAAGCCGTAAAAGTACAGAGTAAATGGTATTGTCTTGAAGCTTGCTGTATATTTTGACCTTACATATTTGCAGTTTTTAAAAAGTTTCTATTGTTACTAAAATTGATATAATGTTTAATTATTTTAAAACGTCAGGATTTTATCAAATGCTTACTTTGGGAAGTATGTGCGTAAGTTTACATAGGGTATATCTTATACCTACAGTTATCCTGCCTACGTTCAACGACATATTTATAATAATCCGATGTAGGTTAGAAATTAAATTGTAATCAGAGCCTGCGCTGGACTCTTTGTATTGTTGTTATGTACTATTTATATGATAATCAAAAATTGTGAACACTTTATTTACGTGATTAACCAAGGACTACCGATACATATTTTAACTTCTAAAACTCGCATTTTTGCATAGGGTGTCCAGTATGGACTTAATGATATTTGTCTTTTTTGTAACATTCTATTCTTGAATATGTTGCTGGTAAAGACAGTCGAAAATATTTATGACGATGAAAATCAAAAACAAATTTGAGCATATTAGCCACACTTAAATGCCGGTGGTAATAACTGTTGATGAAAAGAACTACTATCCGATAATAGGTAATATAATTTCAAAGGAATTTATGTGGATAGTATAATACCAACCAGTTAATAATTAAGTCTGATTAATATTTATTCCATATATCACATATTGTACCGCATTCAAAAGTTCTGCATACTTTTTTAAAACACTTAAACCTAGTTAGATGATGTTGAAACGGAGATCATGGATGCCATAATAATAGATAAACAACGTTTATTTTTCAAGCTTTCGGTTGTATACCACAACCATCATCAGGATACTAATAGAATAACAAGAACATTTTAAATACATGTACAATTAGTAAGTTCTTTTAAAAAACAAAATGAGGATGCATTGTTGTTCCATTAACTTGAAAATGTGACGAAATTCCGCCTTGTTCGATCCCTCTTCGGTGTAAAATTGCTTTCCTTGCAATTATGAAAGATAACTGGGATTATGCATAGACAGTTGGAAATTGAGTGTGCATGGAATTCAAGGATCCATTCATATGAATTTGGTAACATAGGAAATTGGTTATGATAATCCAGTGTCTTGTAGTTGTGGTAAAAAATTTGTGAGAGATCCATCCCATATTGACGACTTAAACCTAAGTTAGTAGCAGCTTTAATCTTCTACGAAAACAAACAAACAACCATTCTACTACAACTTTTTTCTCTCTTGTTCTACTCTTTATTTATGTTGACATACAATAAAATGATTTTTTTCTATTTAGAACTTGGACTCTGATTTTTTATATAAAACCAAAACTGGAGCACCATCTTTCGATTTGACATTTCTCTATACAGTGGTAACTAGGAACATTATTCTTCCATGACTGTTATAACAAACTTTGTTGCAAAGTGCTAATGATTGTTGTTGCAAGCATTTGCAAAATACATTATCAAGAAGATGTAATGTTGATTCTCCATTCATTGACTTTGTACTGCGGAATAAAACATGATTTTACAACACAGATTTTAGACAATACTCTTACCTGACTTGAAACAATGATCACAACTTAAATATCTTTATACTTAATTTAAACTGATTAAAACAATAACCTTAACTTCCTCTTAAGACAACATATCTTCCAACAACTTAAAAATGTTTTTTAAAAGCTTCTGGCATTTCTTAGCATTTTGTGCAAGTTCTAAATTTTATCTCACAATTTGACCAAAATGTTTAGTTTTTAAAGTACGGACATTTAAAGTTTGACATTTTAAGCACTTTCGTTACCTCCAGTCTATAGTTTTAAAAGTATTCATGAAATCTAAAATGCAAATTAGAATCTACTCCACACCATTTTTCATAAAACCCAATATACAGAGGATTCAATTTAATTGCTGCATTGAGAACTTGTGCTTGGGTGGTGTGTGGTTTGTGTTATATGCTTTGAAGGCTTATGGCAGTTGTGGAGAAAATGGTTTAAATGCTCACTGGCCATTGTTTAAGTTAGGTTTGGGAAAAGCTAATCAAATACTTGCATGCTTGCTATAATTAATGTAGCAAACCGATGTATCAACCAGATAATATATATAGGGAACACTTGCACTACAGCTATACCTAGGCATATAAATGTGAATGTGAATATTCAAAAATAAATATAAGTTTTCAGTTGGTGGTAAGACAAACCAAGACTTCGGATTATATTTGCTTAATCTCTAGAAATTTTAAGGCTTCTCGACCAACGACCAAACAATGTCTTATGTTCAAAATGTCGCTAGTTAAAAAAAGTCAGGCATTATTTTCACCATAGCAAATTGTTGTCCTGTCCATTGAACAGTGTGGAATATTTAAAATATGTAAATGATTTAGAAACTTGATTTAGAAATTATCTGATATGTGAATGTTATGTGTAGACTCACTCGTTTAACAATAGGATATTGCGCGTCAACTTTCGGCATCCAATATCTATGATTCATTTACTCACCGCGATCAAGAGAACTAAAAATGGCGACGCTTTAGTGTAGCATTTTGAATAACAACTTAGTTGTGTGGCTGTGACCAACTGTGTATTGTAGTCGCTGATGGCATTTATTTATTTAGGTATATTATTTATAAAAATTAAACATGCGCGTAAACGTAGTTGACATTGGTTACAATGTTTACAATTCTGATCTTGGTTAGGCCCCGGTATACGATACGGTTCAAGAGCAATTTGTTCACGACCTTGTATTGCGTTCCTCTCGTCTAAGACTACAGGTTGGACCCGGTCTCGAGTACTCCTTCAGAAATTGTGTAAAAGTTCAAACTTGTCGTAAAGCTTTGTTCTGTAAAACTCGATAATTCATGTCCTAAAGCCGATTCTCCCTAGTAGTTTACACGAACTTGATAAATAATATGCAATATAGTTAAATATGTTTTGTGAAAATATGTACTTTCTGATATTTTTTTGCTCATATTTTCTACACAGTAACTAGATGGAAAATAAACGGGGAAACAGTAAAAGCATGAACCTATGTGCAAAAAATGTATTTAAATGATATGGATTTTACCTTGCTGTTTCTCTAAGCTCTTTGTTTGTTTCAAAAGAACATTGTGCAATAACACATGCAAATGCAAAATGGTAAAACAATTGGTCTATGATTTTATTGCCAAAAGCATTCTTACAGTACCTCGAGTAATGCCTCGGTGAAATTTCAGTACACTGATTCTACCAACTATAAACTGTTTTCCCTTGGATACTAAAATAGGTTGACATGAACGGCTAAACCTTTTCATAAATGTGTTGCTTTCACGAGAACCCCAGTCATGCCTCTTCCAAGAATTTATAGCTTTAGTGCCTCCTACATAAAACATGGAACCTATTTGCAAAACGAATGTCCAGTACATAAATGATGCAACATTCCCCACTACTAGTGGTCCTAATGTAAGCAAACTCAACCGATTTCTATATCTTATGGTCAAAAAATTAATGTAAACTGAAGTAACCATAAATAAAGCGTTGATAAGTACAAGATACATTCCTATACTGCATCCAATCATAAATTGGTTGCGCAAAATCTGAACTTTTCGAAAGTTAATTTGAAGCTCAGATATTTCACGAAACTGACTATTTAAAATGTAATTCCTTCGTCCAAGTTGAAGTTCTGATATTCCAAAAATATACACAAACACAATATAAACGGTAATTATTCCTGCTACAACTGGAACACTGGTATAAACTCCAAGTAGAATGTACATATGGTATAGAAATATAACTAGCTTGAGTGGGAAATAGAAATATTTTGTTGGAATGTAGCCACCAAGAAATATTAAACCTTGTGGATCATATAAGTAGTATGCAGCAGTAAATGCAAAAATCCCAAGAAAGGTAGCTCCAACAAGTAGAAAGTCGACACAAATCAATAAATATGTTGTATCTAATCTTGAGTTTCCACCGGATTGCATGTATTTGCCTGCAAATATATATGTAAATGTATCTAAAATGTCAAGTTTGAATTGTTTTTTCGAAAAATTTGAAATTATTTTTTTGGTTTTACCATTGAAGCGGCGTAACAATTTTGCCAAATTTTCTGCAACGCAGCAAAGTTCTTCGTCAAAAAATCTGGAAACGGAATAAATGCAAACAATAACCGTATACCCTGTCCACCAAGCTAAAGCTAACAGAAAAGTGTCCAGATCGGTTTGTCGGTAGTATCTGATTACAAGTGGCACAGAGAGTGCCGACCAAGAAACTGCTAAAATGAAGGTTCTGCACAGTATTGGTCTCGATTGCAATTTACAATAAAAACACGTCTTCTTTTTGTCGAGTGTTATGGTGGTTCCTCCAAACAATCGACTCAAATACAATGTTAAGTCAATTAAATATATGATGAATTTCAAATAAGAACCCATTTTGCAATAAACATTTACAACTTGTATAGCCGTTTTAGAAATGATAATGCGACATAAAAACAATATGGTAAGAAGTAAAAGCGCAATTAGATTCAAATTATGTGTAACCATATTGCAGTATACTTAAATTATCCTATAGTCAAGGATATTCTATAAATTAAGGGCATACTTAAATTGGTAATTACTGGATAATTATGGCGTACATTCTAAAGTATGAGATGAAGGTAATAATATTTTTCTGGTGATTTGTTACCTCTGTTTTCAAATGTAAAATTTAATAAAATATTATAATTTACAATAGCTTCCATTCAAGGTCCCACCAAGTAATAAACATAAATTTATCCCTTTAAAATGTATTACGTCGGAGTAAATTATAAAGCAAGAATTTTTGTTGTTTAAAAACATTTGAGTTAATTGCTGGTAGTAGTTGTTTTGATTGAAAATTACGTCACTTACTTTAAATATAAGGTTTTAGATTTATGTAAGCCAAAATGGAAATTACCGTGATATTTGAAGTTCAATCTGGGACAACGGAATACACTAATATGTATACCCTGTTTTTGCAAAACGTTGAGGTTATGCTTAAACAGAAATTATATTACTACATACCTTTAATTTTGCAGGAAACACGTGGCAACAGTTACAGAAAAACCTCATTATAAAACTTTTAATACAGCAACTACAAAACTGGAATTAAAAATTTTTGTGGGCTCCATATGCTTATGCTTGACACACTTTGCTTTTTTAGACGCAAACATGTTTGCAAAGCTAACTAAATAGGTCTTGGTTTGTAGTGCCCACTTCCTGTTACTGTCGTAGATACTCGATTAGGTATGCTTCTTCACAATTTTAGGGCACATGCAGCATTATAAATATTTCAAATCGTAATTTGTTGATATACTGCGTTCCTCTTTGTATTACATAAGAATAGAATAGTTTGGATTTAAGTGGTATACAGTTTCAGTCTGAGTAAGAATTCGAGTATGGGTACACCGAAAAAATATTACTGCATGCTCATGTTACTGTTGAATATACCAAATATCAATGCAATATTTTATGTCCACCATCAAGACCGGTAAATGGCGGTTTGGGCTAGGCGATTTGGAATTTTGGAGGGGACAAAACTTCAGAAGTTTAAATAGGTGGGCTGGAAGAGGCTCTTGTATAGATTGGGACGACGGTTAGACGGAGTAATTTGTAGGAATGATCCTGAGGAGAAATTAGAGGAAAACAGTAATGCAGAAGCAACTTGCCACTTTCCACAGTGCCACGAAAACACACATATAATCAACTATTAATTAACTTCATTCTGTCATCTGTAGTCACTATCCCAAAGTTCATATTTTTCTCTGTATATTAAATTAATTGATTGCAGTAGTTTGCATCAATTCAAACAGTAAAACGACAAAGTTTTGTTACAGTTATAATGCTCACAAATTTTGCAGAAAGTAGAGTACCCCCAGCTAGAAATTTAGTGCTATCTAGATCTATAGAAGATAGTATTCCATAATAGGCAAAGTCAAGAATAGACTAAACAAAATTATGACTCGAGACTCGGCGCCGAATCGCCGAGTGTCCATTCGGTGTCCACGTACATGGTTCATTCATAGAGAGTAGCTTTATGGTGGTTTGTAATCACTTACTCATTTAAAACTGAAATCCTGACGACCACATCCTATTGATGTTGTATTGCGGAGTAGTACAAATTACTTAAGTGGACGAGGTAAAATCTGATATAAGGTTGTCTCGCACAAAATGGGATTTTTTTACAAAGAGCGTTAAACTTTAACAAAATTTTTAATTTTTCATTAAAATGTTATGCTCAGTTGTATCAAATTGATATGCATGGTAAAATTATTAAAAGCAATTATACATGAAATATTTTAAAATTGCAAAAATATAATGAATTAGAGTGAAATGCGTTGGTATTAGTTGTTTTCATTTGAAATTGCACATAACTGACTCAATTTAAAAACTAAACGGTTTTGTACTGTTAAACTGTCTTGAGAACACTATAATTTGGTTAATTTGTTTAATTACATTTGATTTTTAATTACAAATTGATGTTTTCTACATAGGCTACCAAGCCCTGGTGACCGATGACGTCATCAAACTGGGTATCATTTTGAAACCGCCATATCTTCTGAGTATATAAAAAAAATTCAAATTTTTCAAAACTAAAATAATTAGGACATCATAAAGTACCAATAAACGCTTTCAAATCGACCCGAAAGTGCACCGATTTCAAATGGTTTGAATTCGAAAATTGGTTATTTTTTTGCGAAAAATCGCAATAACTCGCAAGCCTTTTGAGTTTTTCAAAAAATTCCTTTTCTAGAAATTGTAGTATTTTATTGATTTTATTAGCATAGTTTTTAAATTAGTTAAAAAACTAATATTTTGAAACCCTAATTTAGTTTCGAAATTCCCGGGAAGTCAACTTTACCCGGGTATAACTTCCACATACTTTAAGTTAGGGGGGTCGAGTGAGGTATCAATCGACTCCATTTACCAAGATCTGCAACAAACTAGAATATCGTATGAGTGAGAGATGCGTGTATACACTCGCTGAATTGTGCATATGACGACAGGGAAATGTACAAAATCATGAAACAATGTTGGGAACTCAATCCTGAGGCGCGGCCAACGTTTTTCGATCTATGTGACAAGATTGATAATACTCACAAGAACCAAAATCCTGAAGGATATGTGGCCTTGCTTTAGACAAAGCATGTCGTAGGTGATATTAAGCTGGTTTAGCTTAAACGCTCTTAATGATTTTGGTTGGTTGGAGAGCTGGCAATTGAAAAATCCAAAACTTATAACAAAGAAAATTCCAAATAATTGTTAAATAAAAAATATTTGTTCCGCCCATGGAAAAACTTTTTCTTCCCGGTATCCTGTGGTACCCAAAAAATTTCCCGGTGAACCCAAAAGTTAAAAATTTCCCGCTAGACGTATAAGGTCCCCACAGGTTAACTACGAGTTGTATATATTTAATTCTTAAATTTCGGTGTTTTTATTGATAAATTTTATGAGAAAATGTTTTATAGTTGAATGATTTCTACAAACCAACTTGAATATTTATAACTGAAATCGGGAACATTTTAAATTGAAGTAGGAAACTTTTGAATAATACCGAGAAACTATTCTATAGATTTTGGAAAATTTTACATGAACAGGAAAAACTTTGTATAAACTGAAAATGTTTTGTACGGTATTATAAATTAGAATTTATCTTGTACCAATTCCAATGCTTTGTTGAAACACAAAAACATCTGCGTCAGATTCATTCCGTGAAACTAATGATTTTGTTGGTAAAAAATATCTTTCAGAAACGAAAACTCTTGTAACGTTTCAGAAAATTTTGGAACATTTTGTCCATATTCCAATGTGTCTTTCACGTTTTCGGTTTCCTTCTTTCCTCCGCTCCCTTTCATCTTCCTTCCCATTCTTCTTTCTTCTCTTTCCTCTTTACCCCTTCGGCAGCCTCAAAATTTCACGTATCCTACATACCGGTATACCGAGTTTTTTTTCCAGCGGCGAGGGCAATTCTTGGTTTTGGGGAACTATCTCTATAGAAGATTGCACATACGTTTCATCATGTTTCCAAAAGGTTCCAACTCCCATTTTTAAATCCTCAATGTGCTAGATATACTTCAAATCCGAGAACGTTTTCTAGGAAAAAAGATAAGAATTAGAAACAAAGAAAGTTCTGGAGTCCAATCCAGCCCATCCTTTCGTGGAAGAAGTTTTGTGCACACTGGAGATATTCAAATATCAGTATGCATAGATTGTATTTATTTTTGGGTAAAATGTTTACTAGAAGGCAAACATTTCAAATTGTGTCTTTTCTAAAAAGGAAAGAAATTGATATCCGATACACAAAAAGCTTGGTTTGGTTTTGAGAAATTTGCTTAGTTTATGCGCCGTTTGAAGGCATATTAACATTAATGGTGGGCCTTAAAATATTAGATTTCGAAGTCGCGATGTCAATATGTTGAATAACTATATCACACACGCTAGATTACCATTGCCTTGGCCGAAATAGAAAATTCCATCAGATTCCGTCCCAACGTCAACCACTTGACCCCCGGTCTCAAAGCAAACAAAACGTTCGCAAAATGTTAAAAAGCTTTCAAAAACATTCGTTCTTTCGTCAGAAATTTTTTATTTACTTTTTGAGATGTTTTTAAGTGTGGGAAATTAGTAAATTTCTTTTTTGTATTAAAGTGGGGAAAATTTGTATGAGAATGAGTTCTATGGAGCATGAATACTGTAAAATGGGATCGGAAAAATTTTAGTACGAAATCTGGGAAGGATATCTTTAAACCTGCCTGGGAAACTAATGTATACGAAGCTAGGAAATTTTTGAGATAGTTTTGTTTAAAAGCGAGAACATTGTAGTGCCAGTTGTAATCCATAGTTCACAAATCGTTCCATATTTGAATATTGCCTCATCTACTTCGGTACCCTGCCGTTTCCTTCCCTTTTCGTCTTCCTTCCCTTTTTTCTTCCTTTTCTCTTCCATTTCTCTTCCTTCCATATCCATTTTCTTCCTCTACCCCGTTTGCTCAAGATTTCCCGGAATCCTAGATACCAGGATACCGAGTTTTTTCCAGCGGCGATGCTACTTCATACATCATACATGTTAGTTACCTATCTATTGAAATGAAGAAAGCGCTTGAAAAGTTACTTTACAAAATTGGAGTGCAGCTGTAGCAGAAACGTCCGAATGAGAAATTACGTCATTTCAATGTTTTAAACCACAAAAGATGGACTCATTTCCTCCGGTGGACATACAACTAGGGACTTTGGCATAGGCAATCCTCGCACTTTACTAAATCCTCCTCTACTCCCTCCTAATCAAATTGTACTTCATGCTTCCCAGTAATTTCCATCTTTTCTGACTACTGACCTACTGATTACTGAGGTTGTTGGACTAACCAAATCCACCAAAAGGTGGACCTGATCTTCAAAATGAGTTGCTCCAGTTTGGTCCAGGTACAAGCTGGAAAAGCTCTTACGGGTTAATCAACGCAAATTTTGTTACGCTTCTTTTTGTCGTCCGAATACACGCTGTCTGATGACCTGCCGAAGGCAGGTCATTACACAGGTACCGCTGTTGGCAACAGCAGGTACTGTATGAGACGTTTATGCATTCAGTTGCAAAGTCAAACCCTTTGATGTTAATTCATTTCTAAACTATTGGGAATTTTGAGATGCGTCCAAAAGCAAATCGGCGATTTAGGCAATGAGGATTCGTGCAAGTGGATTGATTTTTCCGAAATATGCAAGAATAAAAAATTTTCTACGTTAGAACTTCTTTTTAAGGTAAATCGTCGTGGGTGGTCTGACATTCAAGCTGTACGAGCACGGTAGCTTAGTTGCTAACGTTTCGCCTCTTCCTGTACTGAATTGCATGTACACTTTGAGGTCTTGAGTTCGATTCTCCCCCATGTCGACCTAACGTACAAAACTTTTTGCTCAAAATGCACCAATACGAATCATAAGTAATAATGATAATGATGTAAGTAATGATATACGAAGTATGTCAGGCATAAACATAAACCTTCAGTGCCCTACATTTCCAGCTAAAACTGGGCCATATCACTCTAAAGCTAACACATTCCAAGGACATCAGTTCAACTGACTGAGAACCCGAATCCCCTCCAAGCACTCGATAGTCTACTGACCATGCTGAAATCCCTCAACAAAACTGTTAAAACCAAACCTGAGCCTAGAATGCCTTACGTGCCAAGAGCTAATCCTGTTGCACCTAAGCAAACCCCAGTTTTAGTATTTGAAACAGTTCATTGGAAAACAAAACTAACGCCACCACTGCCACCGGACAAAATTAAACGGCACAGTGAAACCCAAGTGGCGTCAATATGTCTGTCGCCAGAGTATTTTACCACGCCACCGCCTGGGCTGGAAGAACCGGAAGTAAGCAAACAAGCCATTAATGGAATTAATACTATGGACAATGTTCCTGTTTCTATTAATGAACAGGTAACCCTGCCTGAAGCAGCTGCATCCCAAACCATCACACCTGACCCAGACTTCCAAACCAAACTGGTCAAATTCAACCGACTCTATTTGTCGCCGGTTTAATGCACATCAGCAGCAATTTCACCTCCTTGTACGATCCCACTCTTCCCAGCAATACTATTCCGTGGGGTGAATTAGCAATGTGCTGGTAATGATCTCTGTCCCAGCCTCTTTCTCCAGAAACACCAATGCGCATCTCAAGATTTTAAGTTTTTTTTATTGATTTTTGCCCCTCAGAAGCAAAGCTTCTTCATCGGGGCTGGATTTTTTAACCAACCTCTAGATCCCTATACAAACAGGGTCTTTCGAACCCGAGGAATTCCTCCTCAGGTTCGTCGTCCTCCACCAGAGAAGAGTAGTTCTCTGGTGGGGGCAACCTATTGGTTGGAATACAAGGTATTAACCTTAAAACTCTTCGTAGCCAACTCATAGTGTTGAGGAAGAGGTTCATGTCAAAGGTTCAATTTTAAAAAGGGAGTACAGTTTATGACTTGCCGTTTTCTTTCATGTCCATAAATTTGTCGAACTTATAAAACAAACTTGATTGACTTTCATAAAATTGCCATTAAATAATATTATAAAACGTCGATAGTTTTATCATTATATGCATAGTTTGGAGCAGGTCATGAATCTGTTAAATCAAATTGCATTGATTTTGGCTTCTAATAACAATTTGCAATTGTCAACGATTCGAATTTTGAATGTTCCCACTAACAATATTTTGCGGATTTGAAACAAGTTCAACAGTTCAAGCACAAAGCAAAATGTTTTTTCATGCAATTCTATTCATTTTTGCAGGTCATTGTACTAAATACTACTACATTTCGTTATGCATTTTAAGGTTCACGTAAAGCTTTGACAAATACCTATCATCTTGCTGTGTCTCTCATTTACTTCTACTCATAACTACTATAACACAAATATAAATATTTTAATATCGAGTAATTATTAGGAAACCAAGAGTACCCTGGAAACACTGGCATTTATTACATAATAACTGAAGATGTCTAAAAATCACAAGAATAAATATCCTTGAAATATAGAATATTCAACTCATGAAAAGTTGATGGCATTCATTATGTTTAAATGTAAACAAATCATCAGCTGTTTTTGTGTAAGAAATATAATTTAGATGTAAGTAGATTTGCCTGATTTCATGCATTGTCCCTAATTCTTACACTTACACTTATCAAGGTTACGAATATAAAATTAAAGATATACAAACAAAGCTTACCCACAAATAATTAAGGCTCAACCTAACCTAACAGCAATTAAGGTTACTCAAAAAATTCAAGTATGTCCTACATTAATTATTGATCCACAAATCCTTTAATGTAACTAACTGTACCCAACAATAATAATAAATGCCTTTGCTTAAATCAAGGTACAAAACGTATCAAATATTATTACATGCACGATATGCAGCTGTGGCTACACGTGAACCTTACTTGTGCTTTACAATGGTGATTCACTTTCCCAAATTCTTTTCGTCAGTTTTATGAGCGGATGACAACTATCCATAAAAGTGTTTGTGCATCACATAGACCATAAATGATCGTCTCATGTGTCATTACAAATAATATTCGTGATAAATTGAATGCTACTGACTCAGCCATGCCAAGGTACATTTTTGGTGCATCTTAACGACAAAACAAGTACAAGTTGTACGATTGTATGTGCAATAAATTTTAATGATCGCTGGAACAGAGAATGTCACACACTCAGACAATCGTAATACAAATATATCTTTATACCTACATAAATATACGCGTATACGTTGCTTTCAAATAGTACGCGTTATGTCTACTAAAATATTTTACGTTTCCTAATTACGGCTGTAGCAGAATCAATTCATGGTGCTTAAAGAAACGAACGCGTTACATGTAATTTTGAAACTCTTAAAATATATTATAAGGAAATGCAATACAACGCTAATGGACAAGTACTACCAGGTATTTCATAACAAAGAATGCTACACATTTAAAAATACTTTTGCACTTACATGTAAAGGGAATCATTAGACAGAAACCTACATTGGTTACTTGCATTGATTGCAATGACTTCCTATGATTTTCTGATAAAATTGAAGTCAGACTTTAATGTCTGTTCTTATACTTCAATAACAAGTTCATGGAACTGTATTGTCACATTCATTTGCATTACTCACAGCAAATCCAGGTGCAAACATTTTCATTCACTTTAACCATCCATATATGACAAAACTGCACATGTATAATGAAAGCTACCTACACTAGCAAATTCTAATGAAAAATGAAAGTCCACGTAGAATTTCGCACACTAATATTTTCAAACATTTTGCACATTTCACAACAACATTTGCAGTGAACATTTCATCGACATGAAAGCAGGCCAATTTTTACTGCATGTTTAATTGAATTTGTTCAGTTTATAAAAGTTTTAAGATAAGACAAAGTTTTAATATTTGACACTCATGTAGTGTAGTGGCTGCATACCAAAAGCACATTCAAGTCAAAGTCAAGTCAAGTAATTAGATTGAATATAAAGAATGTTTCTTTCTCAAGTATCTGCTAAAGAGTTCTAAAAAAATGTTAAATTAAGTGAAACATTTTCAAAACCATGGCTGTAAATGTTCCGGAAACGCTTGCTCACTTATCAACCGAAGAAATAATTCAAGCATTAAATCGATTCTGCGATAACAAAAAAATAAAAAATAAACCAGCTCAAAATTCAAATTCGATTTATGGGCATGCAGTGGAATTTTTTACAACCTCTGCTTCAACGTATCAGGAAAGAATTTACTTTCAAGCTGTATGGAAAGCCAACAACAAGGTAAAGATTACAAGTTTCACACAAGTTTACTTTACCCTTTACCCATAACCTCACCCTAATAATTTTTTTTATACATTTTAGGAAAATGAAGCTTTCATTGAGAAAACGAGCATTTCAAAAAGATCAAAGGAGTTTCGACAAAAGAAAGAAAGGGAGATAAAGAAGGTATGCTTTACAACGCGTTGAATATATTTGTGCTTTGCTCCAATTTATTAGCTAACCTGTTTATTACATTGTCATTTAATTCTTGCAGGCAGGAAAGGATTTGCAAATTGCGGCAGAATGCGAGTTGGCACTTCAAGCTGCCATAAATCAACACAGACAGAAGGTGCGTACTACAGCGATAAATACTTTTGTGCGTTCTAATATACTTTTGTGGATAATACTAGCTGGCTTTTTGTTCGCAAACAGTATAAATGTATTTAAATTTGCACATTTTAATAGGCCAAAAAAGAAAACAGCAAGACTCATCAAACTGTCGAACCATGTTCCAGCTATGATACCAATATAGCTATACATTCAACTGACCGTGGGTGTAAAGACACACTGCCGCAAAACAATCAGTCGCAACAAGTACGTAAAAATGTATGCATATAATCAATTTTCAAAGTCATGCCATTCTGCTTAAGTGTGGTATAGGAACAGCGATTAAATTGGGAATTGTATTGTTCTAGGGAATATGTGCTGGAAACAATTTGCAAGACAGTCAGCTACCAAACGTTTCTTCCGTAGAATGTATTACACAGATACAGCAAAAACGAAAGGTATCTTTCAAATACCTAAATCTGTTTGTAATCTAAGTAAAGTAATCTGTGCTTAAATGAATATATTTCTACACGATAAGATATTTTGAATACAACGTATTCTAGCTTAGCAACCCAGAGCTCTATATCATATATTACTTTAAATTTCAGGTTGACAGTCCACATAAGTCTGCTGGCTTTTTAAAAAAAGTGCGTGACCGTGTTAAAACGGGAGTACATGCTGTCTCGTGCTTCAATGTTGAACTAGATGACTCCAATGACGACTCGTATTCAATCCCCTTGACACATACGCAACCAGAACATGCTATTGCCAGTGCTCCAAGTGCTCCACCGTACAATGAGCCCATCATCGAAGACAACTTTGAATCTCTAGATTTGGCTTTACAGGAACTGATAAATAATTACAACAGCAGAATAATGCAATTTCCGTGCTTTACTTGCCCGGTTTGCCTACGTGTCGTGTATCATAACAGAAACGCAATACGCCGGATTACATTTAGCGCGACTCTCATTCAGCATCTACGCAACATGGGATTTGATGTATATGAGGAAGGCGAAAGCCTTACAATGTGCCGAAGGTGTGCCGATATTTTCAAACGAAACAAAATACCTGCACAGGCACATTTTAATAACATGCAACTACCAGACACGCCAATAGAAATACAGGAAATAAATGCAGTAGAGGCTCGACTCATCAGCCAAGTAAAACCGTTTATGAAGATTTATCATCTCTCCAAAGGACAAGGTCAACTTGCATTAAAAGGATCATGCGTTCACTTTCCACAATCTGTCGAGTATGTGGCTGAAACACTTCCCCTTGACCCTACTACAGCCGATATATTAATTGTCAACGAAACTTTGGAAAAAACTGGAAATACAACGAAATTTCAAATTCGTGGCCAGCTAGTATATAGAGCATTGCGTAAACTTAAGGAGATAAATCCTTTATATGAGCATATTACAATAAAGGAAGATTTTTTACCAGAAGATTTTGTACTTCCCGAAATACACGCTGGTGCTCCTGCAGTGGGAATATCCAACATTTGTAATCCTACATCTGGATACAAATTAATTTCAGATAACGACATTTCCATAGTTCGGGCAAGTACAAACTACATTGCAACAGATGATTTACATAAGCAAGCTCCGGCCTTTTGTGCATCAGCCATTGCGTTGGCACTAATACAAGCTCCTGGTACATGGACGTCTGCTGAAATGGATAAGCTTGCAGAAAATGGTCAAAGCCTTTACAGCACCATAATTCCAAACTTGGATAAAAATCTAGAATTAATACAGATAAACATGTGTATCAAATGCTTCTCTACTGTTGAAGTCGCGATCAACATCACTTCAGTTTCAGTAACTGGGTTTCTAAACAAGGTACCCGGGTCACAATTATATCGCTTAAAACAAGGAATTTTGGATTTCATTTCCTGGGAGCAAACAATGGCAATCTTGACAGTAAATGACTTTCATTTGGGACTTTTCAAAGTGGACGATGATATATACCTGTACGACTGCTTTCCAAGAGGTCCAAAAGGAAAGAAATCTGACAAAGGAATGTCATGCACCTTGAGAGTGCCAGTTAGCCATGCTAGCGATTTTCTGTCTGAGCATATTCACAGAAACTGTCAACCAGGTATCTCATATAAATCCGATCTACGAAGTGACGAGAAGAAAAAATTCATCTTTACAATTACAGCAGTTACAGCAACAGTTAAGCAAGCTCCAAATACGGCTCACTGTGAGCCACAGCAAGATTTAACACCACGATTTCTTCCTATCACTGAAACCTGTGACATTCTTAGAGCTTCCTTTCATCAAGGATCCAAGCATATTTTTCCGATACCCGGAAATCAGTGCGCATGTATGTGTGCTTCAGCAGTCGGTTCAGCTCAGTTTAAGCCAATTCGTGAATGGACAACTAATTACTTAAACGATATTCTTCGAAATGGGGATGCTTATTACGGTCAGGTACTCCCAACACGGGACGAATTTCTTGATCCTCAAGATATCGGTGGACAAATAGACTGCGGCGTGGGATCTGCAATTGTTGTGGTTGAAGAGCCAGAAAACACCGTTAATGGCTTCCTGGATTGTGCTCGTAATCCTACTGACGAAACACTCCCTTTGTCGACTTGCCTTTCTGATTTTATCCATTCTAATTTCAGCTCAGCTATATTTACTTCAAGAGGATACTGCTTAGGGTTGTTGAAGGAAGAAGGAACTCTATATATGTTTGATAGTCACCCAAGGAACTGCGCGGGGCAACCTGCGGAAAATGGAACTGCCTGTATCCTTAGATTTCGAACCGAAAGCTGTCATTTGGAAGCCGCTGCGCACTTAAACGCACTGTTTGGATCCTCGTATGACTTGGGACCGAACCTCAATCTTGCCCAAAAGACTATTTATGGGTTCACAATTACTATGATTAGCACAGTTATTGTGCCACCAGTGTACAACGATCGAGAGGAGGAAGTTGATGAAGAACCTGTTGAGAAAAATAACCCACCGCTCGTCATTATGCAAGACGCTCCAACACACCAGCATCCGTTCATGCTTGACTGTGTAGTACGAAATGATCAACCAGATTTGCCTGAAATAAATCATGTCTTTCAATGTCTCAGGCAGAACAAGGAAATTTTACCCGAGGTCAATATTCAACGACAAGCAGGACAGCCGTTGTTTGATAATGGGCTAGAACGAAGACTCGAAGAATTATCTTTTATCAAGGCTCTCCCGCATGGACGTTTTGGTTACAACGAACCGAGAAAGGTACCGATCACCCCCCTTGATTACTTTCAACAACGAGTCATGAGTGAGAATAAAGAGTTCCAGACATCGGAGTACCTGTTTTATGCGTTAGCCCGCGTAGAAGCTCACACAATACAACAAAAGATTGCGGTTTGCGGTTCTATGGTAGGAAACAACGGAGAAGTAGACGAGAATGAATTTTCTTTGCCTGGTTTAGAGAATGTCCACTTGGTCATGGGTTCAGTCCGTGGTTCCGATAGTTACTGGAGAAAAATGACAGGTGATATTTTCGCGATAATCCAAATGCGAGGCGCTCCAACATTCTTTCTCACGATTTCGTATGACGATCTTAACTCCCTTGACGCTATAACGGCGCTTTTGAAAGCAAAATATGGAAAAGATGCAACCTTACCATGCGATCCACAAGACATTCCATTTGATGACAGGAAAGAACTTCTAAACGACCACCCAATGGCGGCAGCTAGACATTTTAATCATCGTCAAAATGTCATTATGGATATCATTATGAAACACGGTGAAGAACTCTTTGGAAGGAAGGTTGTTGATTACACCTACAGAGTAGAGTTTCAAGGAAGAGGATCCCCTCATGTCCATGCTCTCCTTTGGCTTGAAAATGTTCCAGATTGGAACACTCCTGAAGGAATTAAGTTTATGGAAGACAACGTTTCATGCTCTCTTGATGTTCCCTTCAAGGACTTGGTTGTCCGTTATCAGCATCATGCTCATAGAGCTACTTGCTTTAAGAATCACAACCAATGCCGCTTTTCATTTCCACGACGTCCAGCGGAGAAAACCAGAGTCTTAGACGAGGAGGAAATTGCTAAAAGCCACGGTCGCTTTGTTGAATTGAAAAGATCAAAGGATGAAACAATGATTAATAACTACCATCCCAAACTACTGCAAATATTACGGTGCAACATGGACATACAGGCTGTTACTGGAACTAAAGCAATTGCATTCTATATCGGAAAGTACATGACAAAGGGCGAACCAACACACATGCGTGATGAAATTCGAGACATCATCAATAAAACCAAATGCGATACTCGTGCATCCTACTACCGAAGAATGCAGCAGATTATCACGGTAATTATTAAACACCGAGAAATATCTGCTCAAGAGAATTGCTTTCGACTTGCTCATTTGCCATTGCGTAAAAGCTCACGAACGGTTGAATGGATTCCATCGTACATTCCAAAAAAGCGCGTCCGATTAGTGAATCGGGACACAATATTCAGCCATAACCCCAGCTGGGGGTTAAATATAATTGAAAGATACTTTGAGCGTCCGGACTCTCTGGAAGATATGTGCCTCTTTGAATTTGCTGCTTGGTACAAACCAAGGATCAACAGGAATAGAGAGGATCCTGAGGAGGATTTGGCTGATGGAGACATTGAGGAAATAGACGAGGAAATTTCCGAAAGGCAGCCGGCAATAAAGTTGAAAAACAATAAAGGTTTTATGATAAAAAGGCAGAAGCACGCGGTTCTGAAATATCCAAGATTCAAACCATTGGATCAAACCGACGAATATCTTTATTCACTAATTCTCCTATATTGTCCACTAAGAAGTGAAGACGTCATATCACGATTCCCGACAATTCGAGAGGCGTTCGATACTTTGAAAGGTCAATTTAGAACTCGCGATGACAACCCTATAATAAATCCAGAGGAGGTCGACCGAATCACAGAAATTTTACAAGAGCTCGACGCCCGACCACTGGGGGATGCGGATTACGCAAATGACGATCCCTATGAGGTGGAAAATATATTTCACGAAGACGACCAACCTCTTCGAGAAAACGAAGTTTTTGTTACCCCTGAGCCTAATCAAAATATCCCGCTTCAAGAGCGCGTGAGAACACTTACGAGAGAACAAAGGGAGGTTTATGATAAAGTCAGGAACCAAATTATCCACGGAGGTCCACCATTACGTCAATTTGTTCATGGGTGTGGAGGGACAGGTTTGTGATTCTTTGACTTATATATATAACTGTAACTTATGTATGTAAACATGTAGCAAATATGTGTGTTATATTTTCGAGTAAACGGTCAAAAATTATTTTTACTACAATTACAGGTAAATCCCACCTAATATCTGTTTTAACCGACTTGATAACAACCATGTGTCCAGGAGGTCACCGTTCGCTAATAAAAGCTGCTCCAACCGGTATGTTCTTATCATCTCTCAATAATATTTAGTAAATTTTAAAATACGAACTAATAAATTTATTTTGTTGATATAGGTGTTGCAGGTAGGAATATCAAGGGAGTTACTCTGCACAGGGCTTTTAGTCTTGGAGTAGAGTCAGGCAAAATGGCACAGTACTTTAAACTGGGCGATAGACTTTTACATGAACGAAGAATGCTATTCAAAGATGTCATGTTTATTCTGATCGATGAGGTCAGCATGATTTCGTACGATGTGTTTAGAGCTATTCATTTGCGTTTAACTGAAATATTTGGCAGTGATCTTCCATTTGGGAACATAAACATCATTTTGTTTGGTAGGTATATATCGCGTGCGTGCCTATTTAATTAAATATAGTCTAACCACTTTTAATATTTAAAACACTAGCGGATCTCCTTCAACTACCTCCTTGCCTTGGCTCCCAGATCTTCGAACAACCAAAAAGATACAACTGTGAGGTGCATTTGTGGAGGTTGTTTTCATACACGGAGCTTACAACCGTTATGCGACAGAGGGAACGAGATCATTTTTATGAGTTTATTCAAAGACTCAGAATCGGAACTGTTCTAAGATCAGATATCGACTTTTTGAGGCAGTTTGTTATTGACCCCATGTCACCAAACTATGATGAAATTCTTCAGCGTTCGAAAGACTCCCTTCATTTATATCCTACCTTGGCCTTGGTAGATGATTATAACGAATCGCGAATGAATGAATTGCGAGATGCTGGGGTTAGCATTTATCGCCTTGATTCATATGATACCTTTGGAGACGGGTTACAGTTTGGTACCAAAATTCCCGATAAATACGTGAAGAAAGACGTGCGGAAATGCGCTGGGATTTCAGCTAACTTGTCGCTGGCCGTGGGCGCAAAGGTTATGCTAAAGTGGAACATTGATCCGTTGGGGGGGCTTTGCAACGGAAGTTTAGGTAATTAAAAATTGTTTATGTACAGTTATCTAAAAACAGCTGAAAATATGGAAACAAAAATGATACTTTGTTAATAAACGTTTGTTTGTTTGGTAGGACTCGTCCGCAGAATAAACTGGACTGCATTAAGGAGGGATCAGTTAAAACCAGGAGACCTACCTGAGGATGTTCTTGTAGAGTTTGAGGGCTGGATTGATCCTAAACATTTCTGTCGGTTACCTGGATTTGAAAAATGTACCTCAGTCCAATCAAAAACCTTTGAATTTGACGGAAACTACAAGAAAAAGGTTCACCGGAAGCAAATTCCGTTGGTTCTAAGCTTTGCAACAACTATTCACAAGAGCCAGGGGTTAACACTTGAAAGCGCCACAGTATACATGGGGAAGAAAATTTTTGCATCTGCCCAATTATATGTAGCGGTGTCTAGGCTTAGAGGTGTAAGTGGGCTAATGATAACTGAACTGGAAGAGGCTAAACTTTTACCAAAGAGGCGTGGTGGTGGACCTTGCAATGAAAAAGCCTTACGAGAAGTTACTAGGCTTACGTTGTTGATATTTCTGGAATTAGCAGAAGATGCAATTGAAAATTTTGATGACTTGATTACTTGGCGTATTGAGTACGTCAACTGTACACAATGTCGTGAATTTTGCTGCAATTGCATTTGTGTGCAAAATGCGGGAAAGGCTGTTAGAAAGAAAAATTATAAAAATAAAAATTAGGGGAACAGTCCCAGGAATGTCGTCCGAAATATCGGATCTCCCTTAAAAGTAAAAAATAAAAGTGTATTCGGGGCCCAGTGTGTGGCAGTGCGTCATTGAGATGGAAAAAATGTAATTACATATATATGTATTTGATGTATTTCGTTAATTAATTTTTATTATATTGTTAAAAGTGTCAGCCAAACTGAAATAACAATAAATGAATTGCATTTTAAACAGTTGTCTGCTCTACTATGGCTTTAGCCATGCGCTGAACTTTCCTGAAAAAAATTGCATTTTGTAATTAAACAAGTCGATGGAAGTTTTTTACTATTTAATTCATTTAAAATATCACATATTCACTTACTTTGCATGGAAGCACTTGGCAATTTGGCCATAGATCTTGAAACCCACCATCACAACGATCAAGACCAAAATCAGTGTAACTGCCCCCCTAATCCAAAAAAATGTTTTGTTAAACGTTGGTTTGAAAATTTCTATTTTATATATTAAACTTTCCTACTTTATTGAGAAAACAAAATCCTGAACAATATCCCCCACGCCACTTTCAAATTCCTCGACTGGTTTGAAAAAATCGTCAGCAGCATCTTCCATTTCCTGAAGGGTACTCTCCGTTACATACCGTTGGCCCCGTTTGCCAAAAGTACCAACCGGCGCACCTATAGTCATATGCATATAATATATATCAGATAGGATACTAGCTATTCAACACATACACAGGCATTAATGTGTAATAAACGGGTGTGAAATTATATAGATATTCATATATTTTAATTTTAATTTTAATAGCTAGTAAGCAATGATTACTCTTCTAGGATAAGCTCGGTTATACTAGCACTATTAATGCAATGCTTCACTTTAAAACAATAACAAGTTAGCTTACACAAAACGCTTGCTTCCTCAGGAGTTAGCTTTGGATCACACATTTTTCTTCTTGTTCAACTTTTTAACAATAAACAAAGTACGCTTGGAAAGTATATTTTAGCAGTTTTTATTGCGCAACAAAATAAATTCCAAAGAACAACAAACGGAGAACAATCACATAAAAATATTACTTCATGCAATAATCAGTATCACAGTTGCACCAGATACCATTTACTCCACCAGTTCCTTTACCGCATCCCACTATCTTCTCATCAGCACACCAGCGTTGCACTCTAGTTCCTATTCCAACTGTTTCTTTTGCGAAACCACATAGTTGGCCTGTAAAAAAATCAGAAGAAATGGTTGTCATTATAGTTAGCATACAAACATATGTGTTTAATGCAACAAACGCAAACATTTTTAAAAAATAGCATGTACCTTGATGACACTTCCTAGTGTTTTTGGGAGCATCCAGACAGTGCTTCTCAACAGGCAATCCCGGCTCGGTAAATGTATAGCCAGTGGTTGAGATACATTCAAAACACATTAACACTGCAAATAGAATGAGACATCATGCATAAAAAAATACTGGAACTTTACGTAGGGATAATTGACAAGCATGTTAAATTAGCACAAGATTTGTATTACTTACTCTGAGTCTCTCTGTGGACTTTGTGGTATACCAGTCCAATACCAACAACAAGCAGTACAGCCAAAAGAAACGCCCCCGTCTTCACCACTACTTCAATCCAACTACAACTTTGCTTTGCACTTGGAGTTTGCCCACTGTTGTCTAACAGACAAGCTCTACTACTTGTTGTGGACGGGGGATTCATGGTTAATTAAGTTTTACGCAAACTTTAAGAAAAACAGACACGATGACACAGCGCAAGCAACAGAAAAATGCAAACCAAAATCTGTTTTGGTATGATATGATTGCAATGAAAAAACAATGTTTTTCAACCCGTAGCAATAAAAATTCCAAAAACCATATGATAGTATGAATTGTAATTGAATGGCCTTTTATTCAGAAAGGTCAATCAACTGGAATGAAATGACATTGTCATTTTTGACATTTCGATGACGCACAGCCACACACGGGGCCCCGAATACACTTTTATTTTTTACTTTTAAGGGAGATCCGATATTTCGGACGACATTCCTGGGACTGTTCCCCTAATTTTTATCACATTCAGGACTTTTAGGTGGAATAAAACCGGAATTTAAATTTCCGTTGCAGACCCAGAATAATGTTTGGATGCGGCTAGCTAGCTTACCAGAAGTAAAACGGATTGGTAGGGAATCCCTTCTAGGGATTGCAAATTAGCTAGTTTGCGTAAACTGCCTTGGAGTATTTGTACCGGAGCGAAGGTTCCCATAAAGTCACAACTTATGCTAAAATGAACGTGCCAGATAAAATGTCAGGTTTTAGCCTGAAGGTGGGGAGGAGGGAGCACCTTTCTGGAGGGGGCTGGCATTCGATGGAATGAGGAATGGACTAAAGAGCAATTGTATTTAAGTGGGTTGGTACCATAGGAAAGTCATTAGTTTAAAAAATTGAAATAATATAATCTCTCATTCTGACTTTTTTGCTATAGCTTAACTCCAATTATGTAAAATTAATATTTGAAGCCCTTTCGGTTCTTCAGTAGGTACTTTGCGTGCAAGGATAGTTGTAGTATCGAAGGTGTTGTAAAAGTGGATTTAGTATTAATTACTTTGTAACTTTTCCGAGCAATTGCTTACTCAATTAACAACCAAATCACTGTCGCTGCCCGACTTTTCAAATCCCAATCTGAACTTGGCCCATCAAATTTTTTTTACAAAGAAAGATTAGCCTGACTATCATTATGACAAGTGAGTTTTGTGAGTACTAAAGAGAAAATTGAGTCAGGTTTCACATTTTATACTAGCGTTTGTACTCATTCAGTATTCCCTATACGCAATTTGAACTCTCCAAACATTCCTACTACTTTAGTAAAATGAGGCCGGCACAACATTCCCAAACTACCCGACTGGTTTCAAGACTAGTTCTAGTTCTAAAACGTTGATAACATTTTCAGCTGTGCTTTGGTTATAAAAAATAATTTTTATTTTTACTAATACTAGACAGATAGATTTGGCGGCGGGGTTACATTTAAAAGTTTATTGGATTAGTTTAAATTTAATTCAGCAGTATACTTTTTTAAAACTTACCTACGGAACTTCCCACTGTCTTGAAATTGAATAAATCTAAATTTCAACTTGGTGGGACTACTGACTAGTCTATTTGCTTGGGCTGTAATTAGGGGTTAACTAGTATTCGTAAATAGTAAATGGCATAGTTTGTTCAAAATAAATACAAAGAATTTTTTGAGATGTTTCCCAGAATTGGAATGTTTAAGCGCTGAATAAATCGTTTGAAGCTAACGGAGCAAGTATCTACAGAATAAAGTTATGCTCTGTGTACACAAAAAAATGTATTCAGACGTGAAAGATTTTCCGACACGCGTTGAAAGCAAACTTTATTAAAATGATGTCAAGCGGTGTATGTGGGAGGTACTGGAAATAATTCAGTGAATTTCAAATAGCAAATATGGAAGTAAATGGAAATCACTGGTGCACTATACTTCTTTTTATATGTTTAATGTCTGAGTTTTCTACTAGACATGAAGTATTGAATTAATAGCAAAATAATTGAAAAGTTTGTTTCTCTTTCCTTTGCTTCTTCAGTATGGAACCAACCAAGAAGTCGGGAAGTGGAATACTGCATGAACAAACACATCATAGAATACCAAAACTACCAAAACCATAAACAGTAAAAAAGTCAACATTGAAGGCGAACATCAAAACCAATCTACCAAGTCATGTTACCGTTTTGACAACATATTTGCATAGATAACACAGCGTCAAACTTTTACTACTACACTCTGTCCAATAAATGAAGCAACGACCTACCATATCAGTGTATCTTAAAAACGGTTCCATGGATTTTTTTGAAACATGCCTTAAATATTACTCATCTTTCGTGGATATCGCATGCCAAGTTTAAGAAGATGTGGCGTGAATGCGTAGAAGTCATGCGCGCACCCAGCGCTAGGCACAGCAGGCACGTGCCTCTAGCTGGAAGTTTACCATCTAAAAAAATATAAGTGAGCATCTTTTTTCAGAATCGACCCGAATTTTCTTCACCTTCTCAAAAACTCCTTCAACTTTCAGGGCTGATTTGTCTCTACAAATAAACAGCAAATTTTAAGTATTAGCTCAAACGACCGTCATAATTCTGAAAAATTGCAAAAAACGTGATATTTTTAAAGGTCCTCAGCTTAACCGTCATAACTTTTTTGTGTGCAAGGATTAACCAATGAAAGTTTGCATGCTGATACACAACTAAATGGGTTATTTTCATACGGAGAATCAAGTTGTTTGCTTCACTACAAAAAAT
The DNA here is from genome assembly GCA_029691765.1 of Entomobrya proxima. NCBI lineage: Eukaryota > Metazoa > Arthropoda > Collembola > Entomobryomorpha > Entomobryidae > Entomobrya > Entomobrya proxima. The sequence goes on along the minus strand of CM056171.1, from coordinate 52,763,366 downwards.
TCTGCGAGGCAGTTTATCTCAAATTTTGGTACTTGTCCAACACATATATAACTCGCCAGTCCATACCAAACAGTATTTTTCAAAAACTTAAAGATGGCCATAAGGGCACAAATATGCGCTACTAAACGTAACAAACCGCATGAAAAGATATTGAGAAGTTGTCAGTTGAAATTATTCTGTATAAAAAATTTAATAAAAAACAAAATTTATGTGGAAGCCATTTGCAAACGTGTGAAGCAATAGTCAAACGCATAATATGAAATAGAGTGTGATTATCACGCACGCCACAATGCTTGTGCCTCTTCTGTCAAGTTGCTTACCAATTTTTCCATTTGTCATGCATGCAGTTTGGATTTTATTGGATGCCATAATTCTGTTTAAAGTTCATTTATAAAAGATTATGATTATATCACGATGTAATTCAAATGAATTTTAAAACGCCATTAAATTACGTTTAGGATTTGAGATTGGCTTGTTTAAAGAATACAGTTGGTTCCTGTATTTGATAAACCTTATGGAAAAATACTTTTAAAATGTAATTGAAATACAAATGTAAACTAGTATCTTGAAACAAAAGTTAATTTAATTCTTGTTACTTCACTTGTAGAAATTAATTTAGTTACAAATTACAATTCAAACTAAAACTATTTAAAGTGAATACTCAATTACATCTCACCACATTTTGTCAATAGTAGTAACTTTGTACTACATGAGATTTTTAATTCAAGTAGTAAGTTTTGTTAGGTTATGGCAATAACAGCCACAGTTTAAAAAGCTGAATAGATGACAATTTGCAAATTAGGGAAATCACTGCTAAAATTTTGTTGATTTTGAATTTTGTAATCAACATGTGAGACCCATCATAGTTGGTTTAAAAGTTTGACATTTAACCAAAATATGTTTATATTTTCTAAGTTCTAAGTATGTTCTGCATTCTGAGACTGAACCAAAGCCATTTGATACTAGCAATTATCCTTTAACTAATCGTAATTCCAAAACAATTTATAATTCAATTTGCGTTAACAACGTTTAAACAACTACTTTAACCGATTCAATTTTACATTTGCGATTCCAATGAGATTACTTCTCAAAATATTTAAAAATCCAAATATCGTAATTACTGCTTGCCACAAGACTTAGTTTGCGAAATCGTTTTCAAGCCCACAAATAGAGGCTTAGAAGTTTGAACTTTAAAAAGTGCAAGAAAGGCAAACTAAACAAATTCAACAACTGTAAATTGGATTTTTAATCAAGATTATGACTTCTGAAGAGGCGTCGTATAAGCTTGATTTACCAGGAAGACATAAAAATCCATTCGACAAATTTCCAAATTTCTTTAGAAAACCCCATACGATTCGGATTTACCATTTAAAGCATTTTTGAATTTTGGACAAATCGTTTGGGCAAAAATTGTAATATTGGCGATTAATCACAATTGCTTTACAAATCTTGCAAAAACTACTTGACACAGCATAAAAATTTTATATTACCGTGCGTTAATAAGTATTAGTAAGCTGCTTAATTCATTGCTTCAACAATATTTTCTACAGCAGTAAAATCTCAGTTCAAACATTTGCAGGTTGCTAAAATTGCTTGCAAATATAATCACTTCTTTTACCCATCTACCCATCAAAATCAACAATAAATATATGCATCGAAGAAAACCAGCAAATGTTCAGATATTGATTAATTTATATACGCTAGTAGAAGCTGGCACATGGTAAGCTTCAGGAGAACATACTTACAAAGCTCAAAATCAAAGATGCACTTTTTAAAAGTCGACCATACATATACAATTCACCCAGGTAAACGTTGAGAATTTTTGGATCCGATCAATACTTGACTTTAGCGACACTGACGCTGCGAAAGAAATAGAAATATAAAATTAAGGTATTAAGTAATTTGACTTTCTTTGATAAACAAAGTCACTTTGAAACTTTCAATTCATATGCAACTTCCATTTAAACTTTTATATACAGTTAACTATTTTGAAAAAATATGTGTTAAAAAATATTTGTGCCTCTAGCTAGTGTCAGATCTGGGTGCGCCACTGATCACAGGACAGGTCTTGTGATTTATATTTAATATTCAGTACGTTATCTGTACAATTAAAGAGGACATGCATATGAAATGTGCATCAATGTTTAAATATTGGTTTACTTTTATTTTAAAAGCAGTAAAAGGATATTGTTTTACGTTTGTTACTAGAAACTTAGTTCGAATGATTTATTAATCAAATTAACAATGCAGTAATAAGTTTATCAGAAATAAGTTAGGTTATCTATTAACCCTAATTGCTACCATAATACCACAATAAAGTGCAATAAAGTATAATTAAAAATTCATTCATGTTATATTACATAAATGCATTACATACCAGTAACTTACTAGTACTAAGTAGGAAAGCTGATAAACTCAGAATATATGCTCCAGTTTTCCGCTGACAAACAACACGTAGCTTATGGCTTGGATTTGCTCGTCGTGTAGTCACCTCGGGTGAAGGAATGAGTGCACACAAGAGGTATAGCGCTGGATAAGTCAAAATAGTAACAGAGTAAAACAAGTTACATGTAAAACAGAGTAAAGTAACAGATATAAAAGACGGTAACAATATAAAAAGTTTTGTGGAATGTAAGTCTGCGTGCAAACAACCTCCTTCCAGCAAAATTTTATTTGTGCTTCCCATAGTTCCCACATCTTCCCTCCACTCAACAAATCCTCCACACTATTCATCTATCACTTCCAATCACTCCCTGAGGAAGCATCTGCTGTCTCCTAATTCTTGGCTCTTCATTCTCCAGCTATGATATTATTCAAGTTTAAGGTCATCATTTTGACAATTAAAGAAGTTTGCTTTCAGCACATTGTGAAAAGCCCTTTCACGGCTGAAAGGTATATTTTTGGTGTGCATGCCATTATTCATATTGTAGGTTTTAGTTCATATTCATATGGTCAGGATAAGTTTATTGGTCATTTAAAAAATTGCACTTACAATAAACAAGATCCGAAAATCATCAATTTATTCTACACGAATTTACTAAATACATCTTTTAAAATTTTAAATGCAAAATGCTTAATGGCCTCTCATTGACCAATCGTCTGAACCGCTAAACCGGCCAATAGTCAGTAGTCCCACCAACAATTTTTCCGTGTATCCCTTTATTTTTTCTGGCAAACAGTAAACAAAAACAGTATAAAAATTTATTACTGGAAGCTTATGTATCAAATCACATAAAGGCTGAATGAGAAGGTGTCGTTGAATCTGCCGAGATGGGCAACCCTCGACACCAGATTAAATGTTGCAACTCACGACCATGTACCCGAAAAAGTACCTTGTGATAAAGTTGCGCATTTTACGTATTCCAGTAAACAAATAACAGGCAGTAAGGCTTAGGCTTGCTTAGCTGGAATCTTAGATGGTCCAACGTGTTTTCAAAGAATACTTATCAAATTGGAATGATTGCAGTTGACATGCATAATTGGTGAACTTAACTAAATAGTTACAATATTGTGAAGCATAATAATGCTACATTTTGGAATCAATACACCAATGACTCAATGGCAATGAGCAATGTATGCATCAAACGCAGACGCAAATTTGTCACAGGATACTATCTCAGGTACATTGTCGTGCGTTGCAACACTTAATCCTATGTCGACGTTTGCCCATCTCGGCAGATTCAACAACATTTGTGGGCAAACACATCATCTTAGATTTCTTATCATAAATCGGAACAGTCGTGTATTGTCCCTTTGGCGGACGAGTTTTAACTCACCAGAAGCAGGAAATGAGCTTACGCGAGGATTGTTACAATCACACATATTTTATGTTTCATATTTATCATACGCACGATGGCACGATTTCAAAAGTTCATAAAATTATTTGTTTGTTTGTTTTACACCACCAGCAGTTTGTTGTACTGGGTTTTTCCAAACAATGATTCGTTTAATATATGCCGATCACCGAGGATTTGTAAGCCGGCTCGGCTTACAAAATTACTTCGGTTGTTTTAGCAAAAACCATTCCTGTACGCCAACTTGCAACAAAAGTTTACGGATACCTGGGACAATTTACGCATTTAATTTATTAATGTAAGTGTTTTTGTTTTGAAATAGCTTTTAACAGGTCTCACTGCATTTTTTAAATGCAAGCGCCTTCTATGAAGTGATTGTTCTCAAAACTCCATAATGAAATCAGTATAGTCTATTGTTCAGATTTAAAGAAATAATTGGTTCTGGGTTTTATCTAGGTCAAGTGCCAGATGATGATGATATGTAGAAGCAAACATTCGTAGTATAAACTTCTGATAATTTACACGTGCCACCGAGAAATAAAAGCATTACTCCATTATTCTTATAAATTAGTTTAAAGCGGTCATTTGTAAATAACATTTAGTTTATATAAATGTGAAAATGGGATTGACAGTGTTAAAAAAGTTTTATTTATTTTAAACCAATAGAACCCGCAGTATTCTTTTAGGAGCTCCTTTGAAATAAACAAATTGTGTAATTCCTCTAAAGACACAAACTTTAAAATACTGAATGAGAATCAGGCGATATGACCTTATAAATTCTTGTATCAGTTTATATTATCTTTCCCAAGAACGTGCTTTCAAGAACTATGAACTTTTTTCCTTTAATACGCAAATAATTTCCTTAGAAAAAGAACAATCCTCCATAAAGCCACTATTAACTAACAGTTCAAAGTTATTGAGATTTTACCATTGCTTGCAAAACAGGTCAATACGTAATTAACATGACACCGCCATAATTGGTTAAATCAAGCCAGGAAAATGAAAGAAGGCAAGATATTTTCCATGAATGCACTTTACATTCTGTGGGCATGTCTCACGTATAATGCTTTTCGAAGGAAATGCAATGTTTTGTACGTTTGCAAAATTGAACTCATTGATTATAATACTCATCAAGCCAGTAATCCTAAATTACTCGAAAATTATTTGAAGCAATGGCCTGGCAAATAGATACTGGAGAATGAATGTAAATTTGAGACAAATATTTTTGACAACAAACATTTTGTATGGTATTAGTTACGTCATATACTGAAAAGTTCTTGCTTAAAAATCATCTATCATCATGAATATCCATCAAAACCAAGTGTGTCGGGTTTTAGGCGTCGAGGTGATAAACGTATGGGTTAGAATGTTTGATCAGTTTTTATGGCCGGCTATAATGCATAATCCCAGTTGCTGAATTGGCGATGAGCAATTCGAATCCTTAATAATTTTACACTTGAAATATTCACTTTTATTCAACATAAATACTTTACTCCCAAATGCGTAGTTTTCCTATTTGCTAAACCAAGCATTGTTGACTAGCTTGTGTAGCAAATTGCAAGTCGGCAAAAGTTCCGGTTTCAGGTAGTTCAATGGTTGTCAAATATTGCCAAGCTTCTTGCTTTGAAACGCTGTACAGGGTTCCTGATTCAGGGACCCTGTCGTTTCGTTTGAATCGTTTGAAGATAAGCAATGTGACATTGCCAATGTACACGATCCGCGGGTTATTCAAAAAGTACCTGGATAAATAACCGGTGATGACAAGCCTGAAAATGTTTCATGTCTCTGATACTTTTTAGAGAATCTGTTAGATGGCAACACACCATTGGAATATGGCAACAATTGCGTAATTATTTATTAGATTAAATTTTAGCTGAGCATAAAATTAAATTTCTAACAATAAATAACCGTTTTAGAAATGGAATATTATGCAGTGTTGAAACCGCAGGAAGCAGTTTGCATAAATTTTTTGCTTGTCCCAGGAAGCGGCTTCAGAAGGTATTCCACTGGCGCCCACCCAACCACTTTTAGTTTTCATTGTGGTCATATCGTTCCATTAGGTACGTGACTGTCCTACTTGGTCGGTTTATCAGCGCTAGATTTTTCAGTTAATTCCATATTGGTCTAAGTATATGTAAGGTATGCATCTTTTTGAAAAACGGGGACTTAGTTTTCACCAGCTTTGACTTGGTCCCCTTTTTTGTGTTTACATTTCTTCCAATGGTAGCACCAGTCACAAGATAATTGGGGGTTGAATTGGAAGGGTAACTTTGTGGAAAGGGACTAGGCCTTGCGGCACTGCAAGGATCGCTTCTTCCTCTGTCTCCTAGTTCATTGCCCTCTTTAGACATACATTGCGCCTCCATAACCACCGGCGTTATCAGCAAGGCCATTTTCAAAGGAAATCGACTGGACTATATGGTTGTGGCCCGGGTAGCGGTGGCTTGGTGGTTACAAAATTATGTTGGCTCAAATAGAGTCACAAATGTACTAAACAGACATTTCACAATCCCCAATCACAGTCAAATTTGCAAAAAAAAAACATTTCCTCATTTCAGAGTTCATTACGGATCTACTGGAATTCTCTCCTGAATTTTAATGCATAAGCCTAACGCCATCATTTGGACAATGCTGCTCGCAAAGGATTAGCCCTATTGAAGATACATTCTCGGCTGAATTTTTAACCAAATTGGAAACCGTTAAAATATGTACAAAATTCCGAGCAAATATATTTAGCTGAGAAAATGTCAACTTGAGATTCAACACGTTTATTAAGCATAACCATAGTGGATAGAGAGTAACACCACGGGCTAGTTGACACCCCAAATTTTTTTTGCTTGGATTTCCAAAACTTTTATGGAGTTAGGAAGTATAAGTGTCCACAACACGGTTTACCAAGTTTCAGCTCCATACGTCTTTCTAAGGCGGCCAGGCAACAGTGTAAATTTTCAGTGCTCAAAAAACAAAAATTTGCTAATATTTCAGATTAGAAGTAAAACTGGTCAGTGATATTATTTGGGATAGTTAGGTATCGTGGAACCTTTTATTCTGATACAAAATTGTCTGTCAACCAGTTTTTGAATTTTTGCAAAAATTCAATTTTTCAAATTTTCGGCAATTTTTTCAAAACTTTTGAAGTAATTTTTTTCTATTGTTTTGTTTCATGGCGGAGTTTAATAGATGCCCATCTTTACAGATGTCTGGTCTATAGAACACAAAAAACCGGTTGCAAAAATATTGTGATTTGCAAAAGTTATGACGAGAAATCTAAAACAACAAGAATTTTTCACAAATTTCACCTACACTTAAAACCCAATACCTTCTGTTTTTATAGTCGGATTGCTTCAGGTATGCGCTTATATGGAAGCCAATTGTTCAGTTTACGAGATTAGTTAGCAAGTAGTAAAATTTGATTGGCTTTAAAAGAGTTGTATTAAGGAATTCTCAAAATGGAGCTGCAAGCAAAAATGGTACTAATGTAGAAGAACACGACATAACTTTCCAAAATAGCCGATTTACGAAAATTCACGAAACACCTATTTAAATTTTTTCAATTGCCTACAATTTGGTACCACCATCACGTAGTGCTGACATCACAGTGCCGAGAAAAATCTCCTAACATTTTTGCAAGGCGCCAAAATCCAAAATTTCATAAACCGGTTTTGTTTCGATATTTCATCATATATAACGTTTTTTAGAAATATATTCACCCTAGACGACTAAAACTCAGTTAATCTAAACGATATGTCAAGAAAAACCGACAAATTGCAAAAACACAATTTTTTGGAAATTTTGGATTTTGGCGCCTTGCAAAAATGTTAGGAGATTTGTCTCGGCACTGTGATGTCAGCACTACGTGATGGTGGTACCAAATTGTAGGCAATTGAAAAAATTTAAATAGGTGTTTCGTGAATTTTCGTAAATCGGCTATTTTGGAAAGTTATGTCGTGTTCTTCTACATTAGTACCATTTTTGCTTGCAGCTCCATTTTGAGAATTCCTTAATACAACTCTTTTAAAACCAATCAAATTTTACTACTTGCTAACTAATCTCGTAAACTGAACAATTGGCTTCCATATAAGCGCATACCTGAAGCAATCCGACTATAAAAACAGAAGTTATTGGGTTTTAAGTGTAGGTGAAATTTGTGAAAAATTCTTGTTGTTTTAGATTTCTCGTCATAACTTTTGCAAATCACAATATTTTTGCAACCGGTTTTTTGTGTTCTATAGACCAGACATCTGTAAAGATGGGCATCTATTAAACTCCGCCATGAAACAAAACAATAGAAAAAAATTACTTCAAAAGTTTTGAAAAAATTGCCGAAAATTTGAAAAATTGAATTTTTGCAAAAATTCAAAAACTGGTTGACAGACAATTTTGTATCAGAATAAAAGGTTCCACGATACCTAACTATCCCAAATAATATCACTGACCAGTTTTACTTCTAATCTGAAATATTAGCAAATTTTTGTTTTTTGAGCACTGAAAATTTACACTGTTGCCTGGCCGCCTTAGAAAGACGTATGGAGCTGAAACTTGGTAAACCGTGTTGTGGACACTTATACTTCCTAACGCCATAAAAGTTTTGGAAATTCAAGCAAAAAAAATTTGGGGTGTCAACTAGCCCGTGGTGTTACTCAGATACAAAAAGTGAAGGAACTACATTTTTCTAAACATGGGCAGGATAAGGGAACGGTCGTGTTCATAGTCACTCCATGTTATTTGTGGCGCTGCGAACGTTTTATCTGCATACCTGTCCACAGCGGAAGGATTTGTAAACTTACAAAAAGTGACAAAACAAAGACCATGTGATCCTTCACTTTTTGTATCTATCCACTATGGCATAACCATCCTGATAAAGCATAAAAAAATAATTAACAACATTTAAGCATGAAATCGTGCCTCGATTGCGTACTCACCAAAAACTGAGCTACTCCTGACGAACTAAAAAAAATTTAAAAATATCAAAAAGAATGCATGATCCTTTGCTTACAGGGATGATTTCTGTTAAAACAAAATTTATAGCAAGTTTCCAACAAACTGCAGCACCTTAGGTATCTAAATTCCTCCCTCCATATTTTTCAAACATCCAAACCAAACTTTAATTCCATCCCCAGAGAAGCCACGAACCGAACGCATTTCCCACGACACTGGACCGGGTACAAAGGGACTAAGAAAAGGTTGGATTCAGAGACATAGTCGAGTTGGACAAACATTAAAAAATTGAAGGGGACAAGGTCAAGGAGCAATAGCCGGGGTTCTGTTGCAGAGGAGGTAGAGGAAAAAGCAGGGATTTTGGAAGGATTGCTAAGGAGTGCCACGCCACGAAATCACTTACCAAAGTCATCTTAATCAAGATTTTGGTTTTTTAGCCAGTACAAATAAATACCTTCCTGTGTTATTTTATTTTAGTGTAAATTTTATGTCATTATCTGGACACGAAAATGTTAACGTATACCAAAATGAGAATTTTTGATTTATTCTGACCGGAACTAAAACTGACAAGTGAAACGTTTTATGAAAGCTAAGCATCTTGTGACCTTTCAGTCTAGTAATATTTGGCAATTTGACCAGTTTTGTATATTTTGAAAAAATAAACAATTAAATCTTTATTTTTTTTTGCGGTTTTTTATCAAAGTATATAATAATTTCTGATGATAATAATAATTCAAACTTTTCTTTCGCTGTCTGTACTCGTCAATCTTGTGAAGGGTATTTTTCAGAAGCCGGTGTTTCTTTCCGCTTTACTCTTTCTTTTATGAGCATCATACGCTCATACACTATCTTATCACTAGTTGAAGATCTCGGCAGTTAGGTTAGGTTAGGCTATTCGTTCATTCATTGGTTTATTGCAGATCAGTTCACGAACAAATCCATCTCATTCTAGCACACGCTGACTGACTTTTCTCTAACTCTGTGACAAAATACCCTTTCTATAAGTAATATGTAAAAATGTGGGAAATCGCTTTACTGCACACTATATTATACATAAGCGAATGACAAAATTTCCTATATTTACACTAAATCATGCCTTTACTTCAAAAAATCATTCATTTCCGGAAATTCTACAATTATTTTCCATTTGCGAAGGTTTGCCTAAAAAATGCAGCAAACCAAAGATTTTTTGCAGACAAAAAATTACATGCCTTTTATTTTAGACTAATATGTCTATATACGAAATATTCTTTTTACGCTTTAATACAGGTATCTGAAATCTTCCCAAACGCGCAAACGCCATTTCCGGGATCTGTAGAAAAAAATTCCGGGATTTTGGGCGCCGTTAGGCGCCCCAAATTTGTTTACCATTTCCCGGGATCTACAGAAAAATTCCGGACTTTTGGGTGCCGTTAGGCGGTAAAATTTTCTTACTGTTTTCCGGGATTTCATAAGCATTATGGAAGCCAAAAAATTGGGGTTTTGGCGTCCGCCAGGAGGCGGAAGTTTTCACTATTTTACGGGATTTTAACGCAAAATTACGGAAAAATCTCAAATAACACTTACATAAATAAATAAAACCGGTAATGTTTACAAAAAACTGCATTTTCAAACTAGATATCTGGTGAGGTCGTAAAAAGTAATATCTATTTTAAGTTATACTAAAAATTAGGGTACCTACACAAGTTGAAGAAAACAATGGAAAGACTTAGTTAGGCTTACAAATGCTCAAGTAGCTGGTTCTGGACCTTTTGACATGCATTCATACAACGTACATTCTTCAACTGAGTGAGGGTTTTACTTTAAAATTTCTGTTGAGGTCGTAAAAATGCAAACAATAGAAAGGCTTACTTCATACAACAACGTAGAAGTTTTACCTAAAGCTTAAAAGAGCTTATTGTACTTATATGTACATATTGCTGTTAAAACTGAACCTTTTCATGGCACTCCTAACTTAGGAGTCCTAAGTCTTTGCCACTGCAAACATTCTTTATATGAAAAGTTGAATGTCAAATATTGAATAAAAATAGGTTTCTTTGCTGGTTCATAACGTTCCTTGACAATCGTCGAAAAGGAAGCAAGTTTATGTCTATTTCTTTAATATGAGCTAGAAGGCTGGCGCAGTTAGTCAGTTTTGAAAATTTCACTACAGTTTAAAACTTAAAAGTTATAGAATTTGATTTATTTTTATTGTATAATATTTTACTACGTTAAAATATGGAAAACGAAAAATCGTTTACCAAGAAAAAACGGCAGCGTTCAGATCGGGCACGAGTCATTTGTACTTACCCGTCTTGCAACCAAGAACTCAACAAAGACAGCCTCTCAGAACATTACTCCAGAAAACACAACATTTTCCGCAAAGAAGAACAAAAATATAAACCTGTTGGGTCCCCATCTCAACCAAAACTGGACTTTAGCAAGGTACTGCAACTGCACCAAATTTTTGTCTGAATTCTTCATACTTTTAAATGGCACATTTACAAAAAATTGTAAACTTTTTGTGTTCAGATGATCAAAGGCTCCGCACCAAGTGTAAAAAAGAATGACGAAGAACCTACGGCTTTGAAGTCGCCCGAGTTAGTTGAGGCAGCTGGAAAACCTAAACCTAAAACGTTTTTGGGAATTCCACGGGCAAAACCGGTGTCAACAAACGTTGCTGATTTGAAAAAAATATTTGAAAGCAAGGGCGAGAAAAGTTTATTGGATACGCCAGCCAAGGTAACGTTTTATTTTGCTCGTTAGTGTCGACGCTAACGACTAGTATAAAAATAACAGCATGTAATAGTTTTTGTAAATTATTTCACATTTTTAGAAAAAGGAAGTGCTGGATACCAATGAGAAAATAACCAGTTTTCTTCGGACTTTTGATCCATCTATTATACGTCCTGTACTGGATAAGCTTAAATCAACCACGTCAGCAACAGAGCAAGAAACCATTTTGTTACCTTGGATACAGCAACTGGATGACTTGAGAAAACTTTCAAGAAATCTGACGCCAGTGATGTGGAGTGACAAATTAAAAGCATCGGGGAAAAACAAAACAATTCCGGCAAGTTTACGAAATAAAATAGGAGTCGCTACTGCAGGTGCAGGTGGAGACTGCCAGTTCAAAGCAATCTCATTGAGCATGTACAACACCGAAGAAATGCATTGCGGTTTACGATTACTTCTGGCCAACGAACTAATTGAAAACAAAAGCGCCATTGAACCAATAGCTAAGAGAGCATTTGAAGAGAACAATTACGAAAGCATTTACAACCGAGTCTTATCACACAGCAACATTGCTGGTTGGGGCAATGAAACCACCAAATACATGATGAGCATTATCCTTCGGCGCCCAATAATTACGACATCAACAAATATCCAAGATCCTGAAAACGCTTGGAAGACATGCCGGAACGTTCGCTACAACGCAGATCCAGCGACACTACAAAAGAAGCCAATTCATTTATTACTAGACAACCAACACTATGATGCTATAATAAATAAAGTTGAAGGCAATGGATTCATAGACGCAAAGGATTGCCAAAACATGCATCCTCGGCTGCCAAAAGGATATGAATATGTAGAGTTTGGTAAAGAGAAGGATAAAGAGGAGGAGCTGGTCAATCTTGACAGGTTAACAGATTGGAAGAAAGCAACGCAGTGGAATGAATTCGATCAGTTACAAATTCTTAAACATCAGCATCTTGTGAAGGAAAAGTTGTCAGCCAAAGAAATCGCTCGAATTCTCAACGAAGATAAAGATGCCTTTCGTCTTGCATTATCAAAACCACAATCGGACGTGGTAAAAAGCACGCATACACAAAATGATGTAGAAGGATCGCAAAATCCTGAGCAACCTGACGCTTAACAGGGCGGTAAACGCAAACGATCCCCGCCAGGGGAGACGTCTTCAAACTCCAGTCCTGACGAAGTGTTTGTTTCATCCCGCGAGAGCTCCATTATGCGTGGAACTCAAGAAGTACGGTCAACAGAAGAAGATTCGAAATTGTCGGTTAGCAGAGACACTAAAGTATGAGTTAGATTCTAAGCCTATCTTGCACGTACTAGATGAAATGAAGTCAGAAATATCCGAAACACGTCGACTACTCCAAGAACTAGTGGTAACGGGTGTGAAAAAGACAACTTGGTTGGACAACGTGACCCCAAAACCCGGTGTTGATATACTCAATCTTGAAAAAGTTGATGACTTGTTGCAAGCCTGCCCATGGCTCGTTACCTATAAAGACATCAAAGAGGATCAAGAAGATAGCGAAGATTATAGTGGACTTCGATGCTCCCTATGTTACCATTCAACTTAGTCAAAGAAGGAAGGACAATTCGTTTATACGTCTTCCTTTGGGACAGAATTTCAAAACATGGTCCAACCTCAAAAATTCAGAAACCTCAAAAACAACATTAAAAATCACGCTTCGAATTCACTTCATAAAGAATTGGCGCTATTAGAATCAAAACAAAGTAAATGACACTACAACAGAGACAACGGAAAACAGGTATGATCTTTGGATCACTTGCTTATGAAGCGATAAAAATTGACCATTCATATGAGAGTTATGAAGGAAAAGTTGCTGCAGCAGCAAATAGAGGCGAAGATATCGGAATGCTCAATCATGGAGCAAACTTCTGCAGCAAATTTAGTGATAGCGTTTTCAAAACAATGCAAGAAAAGCTTAAAAACAAATTGAAGCAAATACTTCCTGGAACCAATAGGCGTACCAGTTATGCAATCGTTGCTGATAAGTATACTGCTACGGAAAACAGATCCGCTGGACAAATTGTTGGTGCTATCGCATTTCTAGATGGAAAAATTGTGGACGTCATGCTAGAAGATAAACGTGTGACAAACTGGAAAGGCGCATCATTAGCGGACGATATCGTTTCAAGCGTTGAAACGGTTATTCCTCAAGAAATTCAGAAACAGAGGTGCGTTGGGGGATGTTTTGATGGCCAGTATCTACATGACGGCGTGCACAGACATCTGATGAACAAATGGCCAGGAGAAGAGGATAAAAAGCAAATGTGGTATTCCTTTGAATGGGACCCTGCGCATCTTATCGAAAACGCCATCAATGATGCCAAAAATAAACTTGGAAGATCTGCAAAATTAACAAAAGTTCATAGGATTGTGCATCAAGTAAATGCAAAATTTACTGGGGGCAAAGCTTACGTGGAAATGGCCCAAACGGCAGAGGATCATCAACAGAAGCTGTATGCACCTATACAGTCGTCGCCAACTCGATTTGCAAACAATGAACACAAAGCAATGTTGAATTTTGCAAGGAACTACAAATTGATTCGTGATCGATTTGCACAGGACGACTGCATTCAAGACATAGAACACTTTGAATTTGTGGCCAGCCTAACGTTTCAAACTGATTTGTACAATGAGATTTCAAAGCTCTCAGGTAATGTTCAGCAGCCTGGAAAACCTGGTTGGAGAATAGATGCAAACGTTGCACAAACATAAAAAATATTCAAGATATGATAGACTCACTACCTGATTCTTCAGAATTTTCAATAAGCCCCATGTTGCCGAATTTAGCTAAGGCAATTGTAGAAATGGAGAAAACTCAAACTTTTGGGGGAGCGTCCGTCAAGTATACAAAAGTTCCTGCGAGAACTTTGCGTGGAGAAGCCAACGAATTATAAACGAAGAATATCCCTACCGTTCTTCACAAAATAAAAGAAGAAGCAAGTACTTTTCTCGAATGCTTCCGGTCCGGCTACTACGATAGAAAGAAAAAGTTCTTAGCAACAGCATCTGGATACACAACTAATCTAACGGAGATGTCGTTTAGCTTGGACAATTTGGTGACCAACGCGGCAAATCAGCATGTTCCAAAACAATTCATGGAGTACTACAATCTGTCAAAGAAAGTGGGTTTTATTGAAACAGACTTGGTTGATGCGGAAGTCGAACATCAGTATAAAAGACTGTCATGGTTAGTCAAAGAAGAGTACAATAAAAGCCTCTCAATTTCAAGTGCGTTTGCCGAGGACCAAGAGATGCTCGAAAAACGGATTTACCAGAAAATATTTACATCTCAACAAGAATATGAAATTGATGTTGCTGCTGATCTTTATTTAAGTGCCCTTCTTAGAACAAGAGCTGAAAGTGTAGCGGAGTCAATGGGAAGCATTTTAAAGGCAGTCTCACACAATAGACCCAACCTAGAATTTCGTCAATTATCTCAAGATGCATTTATCACTTACAACGGTCCGGAAACCTACGCTGCGGACGTGGGAAAAATGATAGAGGATGCTATGGACAGATATTTTCGTGATAACACGCAATCTGGTGATTGGCACTTTCATCGTAAAACTCCCAATTTGTCAAAATTGGAGAGCTGGATAGTTAGTAAAGTAGTTGACAAAATGAAAAAAGAGGCTGAATCAAAATCCCGCATCTCGTTCAGTTAAAGGTTATACAATGCAACTTTAAATTGTTTTTTTTCAATTGTTGTTCATACTATATATTAACAAATATACACAATTCAATTATACGTAACCTTAATTTGTAATTTCGTTCATGTACTCATTGTTTTCTGAACCATATATTTACGTTGTCAATTAAACTTTTGTACCATTTACGCACTTTAAGTCGAGTCATTACTAAATTCATACCGTCGGATTTATCAATGGTTGAAAAGCTTGGGTTGAATTATTACTAGCCTGAACTTCAGGCCCTGAAGTGTTGTAGTCACGTCATAATGTTCATATCATATAAAAACGACAATTTAAAATCTCATGGATAGTTTAAAAGGCTTGTTATATGCGCTCTAATTATGCTATTTAGAGCTCTAACCTTTTGAAACGATAATGTACAACATACCGAGCACTAAACCATTTTAAAACTGAAACAGGCTTTAACTGGAAAATTTTTTAATCTGTTGGGTTCGTCAAAGAGTGAATACAATGGAAAGGCTTCATTCTTACAAAAACGTAGTAGGTTTTCCCTAAAGCTTGAGAAAGGTACACACTCAAGTTTAAAAAACAATGGAAAGGCTTACTTCATGCTACAACGTAGTAGGTTTTACCTAAAGCTTGAACAATGTACACACTCAGGTCAAAAAATAGTAGAAAGGTTTACTTCATGCAACAACGTAGTAGGTTTTACCTAAAGCTTATTGTACTTTTATGCACGTATATGCATGTACGTATTGCTTCTCAAAAAATGAACCTATTCATGGATTTATTCATTAGTCCTAAATTTTAGTAAATGTATTTTGTGTATACAAAGAGATTTCAATGCAAAGGATTAGTCCCAGCATCCTAATCTCTACAACAACTCGGGTACTCATAGCGTATCGCTATCGTACGCTCGGGTATCTACAAGTGTGTATGAATAAATGTACTAAAAGCTCATTGTTGGAACTTGTCAATGTGCTATTTTGGTGTTGCAGTACGAACAGCCATAAGTCATAAGTTCTGATTTACAAGAAAGTGGAGTTATTGTTCCTTTAAAATACAAACGCAGCTCGACTTTTGTTATTGTGTGTTAAGAATCTCGGACAGTTGAATGTTATATATGCTGCGATTTACAGCATTAAACTTCATTTTCTGACACCCGAACAAATTCAACTTTGGTTTAATAATTATTTTGTTCATTGCGTTAAAAACATCATCAGTGGTGCTCGTTTCAGGTTAGTCGTAGATTTTGCGTCCAGTAATTTTTAAGCCCACCAGTTTCCAAAATATTACAGATTGGAGTTCAGTCAGTCTAGAGTCTTATAAACGCACGGCGTTTGGAATCGGTTAGGCGATTACAATACTGGCCACAGTTTAAACAGAACATTTCTTTACGAGTACGTTTTAGTTTCTGAATTTCAAAATGAATAGCAAAATGACCGGAACCAGCAGTAGTACTTGGTCAATCGTTTCCTTTAACGACATTTTGGTTCATTTTCAACAAGAGGTAGAGGAAGCAGAAGAGAATGAGTGCTACGAGGATGCTTTGGCTTGATGCCTTAAAAGTATGCGCAATCTAGAGTCCATTGATGTCAGTAGGCTTACCGATGAACAGAAGCTGGAACTACGCTACTATCATGGTCAAGCAATGAACAGATCCCAGTTTCTTTTCGACACTTTGATGCTGAAAAACATGAAATTTGCAAACACTCTGTCACTGCCATTTGGATCAGCATCAGGAGCATTAAACTTCAATTGCGTCAGAGGATTGCAGAGTACCAATGCTTTTCAACTGCCACTGCCAGCGCCGTCTGCTATGGCGTCAGATTCTGACTGCACCAGCACTGCCTCCTCCTCCGATGAAACAATTAAGGAGACGGGGAATGAATCAGAGTTACCGGCAAAGATGCTACAAGAAAAGACAAACCATAGAACAAAAACCCAGTTGTCGAAAGAAAAAATGCAACTTAGAGAGAACATTTTGGAGTTTGTTGTTCCTGAGAGACCTACAGAAAGGCTAGCTGATGTTATTGGTTTGACAACTGCCAAAAAAGCATTACAAGAAGCTGTTGTAATTCCGATGGCATTTCCTGACTCGCAACTAGCTAAAGATGCTTGGTCCGGAATATTTCTCTACGGGGTAATGACTTTTTTGCTGATCTTGTCGTATTTTGTATCGCGTCATTTGAAATTGTGTTTTTGTTGACAGCCTAGTGGTGTCGGTAAAACCAGGCTTATCCAGGCGTTAGCTGGGGAATCCCAGATGACATTTATTTGCGTGGATACAACTGCCATTTTATCCAAGTGGCAAGGACAGAGCACAAAAAATGTAAAAATGTTGTTTGAGATAGCTAGGGAATTCAGCCCAAGCATCTTGTTTTTAGGTAATTTAAATAAGTAAATATGTAAATTTGTTAATATGCCTGTAATTATTACTGTACAAATATGCTTTACTAAATTTTGTTCTACAGACGAAGTTGATTCAATTTGTGGATCGCGTGAGGAGTCACAAAGCGAAAGTAGTAAACAGGTGAAAAATCAATTTCTTACCGAAATGGATGGCTTTGCTAATGACCGGAATAAGCGTGTTGTGGTTATTGGTAATACAAATTTACCGGGTATTTAAATTTTCGGTTTGTGGTTTTGTTACATTTTTTGAGGTATTTTAAATTGTAAAAGTGTACTTAATAACTTTTTTAAAATTAAATTTCAAATTTAACTTCTCTATAAAGGTTCTCTAGAAGAGAACCTGTGGTTCTCTAAGCGTGTTTATGTGGATTTGCCAAATAAAACTGAACGACGCGAGTTGCTTGAGTACAACTTGAAAGACTATAAGCACACTCTTACAAAGAAGGAACTGGCTAACCTGGTCAACAAAACTGAAAAGTTAGTTTAGATTCGTTGAAAATGTGCCCAGCTTACTTTGGCATCTTATTATTGAGATTTCCACATTGTATGATTGCTTTAACTTAATTTTAGATTTTCTGGACACGACCTCAAGGCTATTGTAACAGCAGCTGCAATGATTCCTTATTCAAAAGCACTGGACAAGGCTGGCGAACTTGCAGAGCAGCTACGAGATCCAAAAGTTTCATTGGAACAAGTTCGTAGTTTAACACAGGTAATACCAAAACTTACGGATTAATAGCTGTACGCACCACATTTAATATTTATCTTCAATCAAATGCTGAATTTATGTAAATACCATCCTTTGGAACAGGACGACTTTCGAGAGGTGCTTCAAAATTACTCACCAACAAACGATGCTAAGATTCTTGCAGATCTTAAAACCTACCATGAAAAATGGAATAACGGAAAGAACGCTATCTACGAGGAGGTTGAGGAGATGAATGAAAGATTACGGAAGCAGCCACTTTCCTTTAAGATTTTTTCTTTCGTGACGAATTTTTTTGATTGAAATTCCACGATTGTATACTACTCCACTGCTTTCACACAATATAATTGTAATTTTGTTAATGGAAAATTCTTTACCTATCATTTCTCCATATTTATTCATTCTACAGGATATTGTTCTGTATGATTTATGTTTTATTTATCCTTGTAATGCTCTAACAAATTGCTGTTTCAATAAATAGTGGTCATTGCGTTTTTTAAACTATTAGTTTGGAGTGAATGCTGGGTTTACAAGCGTAGAATAATACCATTAAACCCGACAATAGATATTGATGTTCGAATTTTCAATATTATAATTTAAATAGTTTCGAGTGAAAATTTTTGCATTTCTTTAAATTCTAAGATTTTATACCGTTTGTTACTCGTTTCCAATGACATGGTTACAAAAGGCGGGGTTTCCGAAAAATCAGGTAGTCATTTATCCAAATAATTTATGATTTCTCCTGGATTTTGAATGCACCGTTTGTAACCCGTTTCCGAAATTTACGAAAAAGTGGGCAGTCAAAATTCGATCCCGTATTTTTTTCCGGGATTTTGGTTGCACCGTTTGTAACCCGTTTCCGGGATTTACGAAAAAGTGGGCAGTCGAAATTCGATCCCGTATTTTTTCCGGGATTTTGGTTGCACCCTTTGTAACCCGTTTCCGGGATTTACGAAAAACTTGGCAGTCGAAATTCGATCCCGTATTTTTGTCTGTAAATACGTTTCCGGGACAGTGGGAAGATTTCAGATACCTGCTTTAATATCTAATAATTTGGCATAGATATAAAAATTTGCATGGAAAAAATCAGATCAATTAACGTACCTATCAACCAATTCAATTCAGTTAGAGTTTTTCAGTTTAGAGATGCCTCATTCTTCCCGCATTCCCGCTATCTTTCCCTTGAGTTGCCTCAATTTTTGTTCGAAAAATTTTCCAGGAAAATATATGTTGGCTTAATGAATATGTTTTCAAGTTTTTGAACAAGACGCAAAATGTTAAAATAATCAAGTATCCAGCATCACAAAATGGTCATATTTCGTTTGTTAGTGAATCGAATATACTTCTATGAACCTGTTGATTGACATAAAAGCGGCGGAGACAGGCATAAAAAGAACTAAGTTTAGTTTACTTTGGTCAATTTCTCTGGAGAATTCGTTGGACGACAACACTCCATTCAAAATAAGATTTCAACTTTCCAAATCATTCAGTGTCATTTTGAAATATGTGCTTCAGGATGCGGGTAGCTAGCCAGATTAGTCTAATCTTATTAGCAGTGTGATGAGAATATGTCGCTTTCCTGGAATATTTTGGATATTTGGCGTAAGGGGTTTTCATGTCCTTTCTTTTTCCTCCCCCGGTCATCTGCAACTGCACTTTCCCGCTAAATTTCCAGATAACTGCCCGCACTACTGGCATGCCTACTAACTCCCCCACTTACTTGTCCCTTTTTGTCCGAATTCTCGGGATTACTTCAAGCCCAAGTAGTCCCACTCTAACTTCCAAGACGAATCATCGCATTGGCCAAGTTAGTATTCCTCCATGCCAACGCACACTTTATTCCACTTGTCGTTCCCTTCACCCAACTTTTTCTCACCTTCGGATTTTCTTTCATAATAAGCTCCTTGTGACCATCCTCTCCATTTTTCGTACTGTCCTTACTGCTCATATATGCGTAGTAGTTACCCGAACGGCCATAGAATTACTCACAATTCCCCCGGAAGACATACCTGGCAATCCTGGCACCTCACCAATTTCTTCTACATTTTCTTCTTCTAATAAAATTGTACTCGTTCTCCCATTATTTACCACCTCTTCCTCGTAGTCGTTCATCCCCAAGATCGTCCAAAACTTCATTACCCGATCCAACTTTATTTCTCTTGCGTCTGTTGCCAGTATGTCTCGCCAACTGCACCTGTCCATTTCCCTCAGGCCAGAATGCCGGGCTCAATAAAAGTAAATTGAAAAGTTCAGCTTCGGTTTAAAAGTGTACCAGAAATGTAAAGCTTTGCTTGCTAAGTTAATTCAGAACGCCTTTTTGACGCATAATATTTAGACTCAAACACGTTTGGTTTATTTAGGACGCGGAGGAAGCTACTCTAAAGTTTTGCTCTTGATTTTGCTTTGTCCTTGGAATAACCATTTTAATACATATAACAAATAGCATGAAAATAGTAAGCATATAGTTAAATTGAGTGTAGACTCTCCCTTGGCATTAAGGTTAAAATGAATCTAATTTTCATTTTGTTTTTTTCTCAAATCGCTCCAAACCAGATGCTTCTTTCTCAAAAAATGAATATTTATATGGATTAAACCTTAACGGGGAGAGGTAGCTAACCTTCATTAATCAACATAATTACATTAATCAGATAACTTGGTGGAGTCAGCGGTGAACTATTGTCCATGGCTGGCTATACTATTCAGTAAATTGTTAATGTTCAGCGAGATTTCAACAACTCAGTACTCAAATAATTCGGAAACTCAATCTACGTAATATTAAATACCCTACCTAACCAAAAAATAACGAAAGGCCTGAAATCTTCCAAAACTTTAAACTAGGACAAGGTCAGTATTTATTTGAATAATAACCTATTTTTTAAAATCAATGTAGTTCCCTTTTTGCTTTGTTTTTTCTTGTACGAATTTCTCCTCAAGAAGAAAACGGCGTATTTGAAAGCTTGAGATTTTTAATAAACTTGCAGCCGTTAAAGTAAAACATATCTACAACTAACCTATTTTTTGTAATGACTTAATCAAATAAATCTGTTTAACATGTACTGAATACCCGTAACTAGTCATCATAACAATAACTATTTTATAAGATTGTCGCAATTCTAACCCTTTTTTGGATGAGTCAGTCAGCAGCTTTCAATTTTTCGGCGAAAGAAGTGGATATAATAAACTTTGACCAGGTCAAAATAATTCCAAATGTCACCATGGGCAATGCAGAACATATTTAACTTGTCTACAGTCATCGCCTTGATTGAAAGGAAACGTTTCATTATATATGAATAAAATATTTCAAATTATTTGTGTAAAATTGACTTATGTTTAATAAGGCTTATTTAAAACAGTTAAACCATAATGTGTTTGTTTGAATGAATAACATATTTGCTGTGAGTGGTTACATGCTCGTAACCATTATAAATACATGTCATAAGCCAATGACATATATTATTCATTTTAATTAGTCATTTATGATATGATTCGGTTAAAAATTATAATCTAATAATTACATCTCTAATTACGAAGTTTTTTTCAAACTTTTTAAGTCAATTTGTTAAATGGATTTGTGAAATGTAGTACTAAAATAAGTTGAACAAATAAACAATAATTGTTGCAATGATTTGGCAGCATTTGGTTTTTTCTCGAAGGTGGAGGTAATTTTTTACTGCACCAGATACAGATAAGCAAATGAGTAGTACCATAGCAATTAACAATGATATTTTGTTCTATGTGATATATCTTATTTCAGTTATTGAATGAAATAGTGATAGAAATGTTTTAAATTTATTCAAATATCAAAATAAACTTCAAAGAATGGATCTGATTTATCTGGTACTGAGCGTGCATAACGCTGAGTACTGAGGATTCTAAAACCATTAAGACATTTTGTTATAAAGAGTACAATTTTTCTGTGACCCTATAAGTTAATTATCCGGCTGAATTTATTTTTTATTGAATCATTTATAGACCTATTTTGAGAAGAAGCATTGCAGTTCATTCAACATGTTTTGGTGTAGACAATGGAGGGGGCAGCAGAGCTAATGACAGATTTCGCCATTTTTGTGGTATAACTGTTAATAAAAGGTACAAAGTGCATAAAAATAGATATTGGACATAGTTAATTTCGGTGCAAACTCTACCTTGCTTCTAAATTAATTTCTCTGTTATTCTTTCTTTAAAAGGAATTATTCATTAAACATTATGTGAAGTAGGTAACTAACCCCCCAATACCAATAGAGTAACTATTCGCGGATGTTGACACCAAAAAATGAACTTTCTCAAATTTCAAAACTTTTACGACATAATCATAGTAGGACTGCAGAAAATAGCCCGTGCAAAGTTTCAGCCCTCCAAAGTAGCTGTGGCGTCGGTGGTGACGAAAAACTGCTTTTGCGGTGTCGACGGATTAAAATTCAAATATCTCAAAAAACAGGATGGTTATAGGATTGTGACTTTTTTGGTGGAACTTAAGGGGTAAATGAGCAATTAGATGACGTACAGACTTCACATTATGGTGCATGCACATTTTGGCAAAAATATGTTTGCAGAAATTTTCAAATTTTTTCTCCACTTTTTGAGGGATTTAGCCGCGACAATTTTTCAGAACCATACATAAATCTTTAATTTTATACTCTCTGTCTAGAGTACGGTATTGCTGAGCTACTGCAGCAAATTTCGTGCAAAAGTTTGATTTGGTTAAGAAAATGTGGTCAAAAGTTGAAACCGGAAGTGCCTCAAAAATTTGCAATATCTTTTTTTCTTGACAACATTTTAGAAATCTGAGAATATACACTCGAGCTAAGTGTATCAGGATTCATTTGACATACTAACTGCCAACATCTGACCATGGACCACGGTGGTCGCCTTTGCTACTTTTGTCCCTCAGTTCATTCAATAAAATTTCCTGTTCAAGCAAGCACAATTAGTCGTTTTAAGCTCGAGTGTATATTCTCAGATTTCTAAAATGTTGTCAAGAAAAAAGGATATTGCAAATTTTCTACGTTGATTAATTTTTTGAGGCACTTCCGGTTTCAACTTTTGACCACATTTTCTTAACCAAATCAAACTTTTGCACGAAATTTGCTGCAGTAGCTCAGCAATACCGTACTCTAGACAGACAGTATAAATTTAAAGATTTATGTATGGTTCTGAAAAATGGTCGCGGCTAAAACCCTCGAAAAGTGGAGAAAAAAATGAAAATTTCTGAAAAATATTTTCTTTTGCCAAAATGTGCATGCACATTAATGTGATGTCTGTACGTCATTTAATTGCCCATTTACCCCTTAAGGTCCACTAAAAAAATTCACAGTCCTTTGTCTATCTATTTTTGAGAAATTCAAATTTTATTCCGTGGACATCGACAAAAACGGTTTTTCGTCACCAACCACCGACACCACAGCTAATTTGGAGGGCTGAGACTTTGCACGGGCTATTTTCTGCAGTCCTACTATCATTATGTGGTAAAAGTTTTGAAATTCAAGAAAGTTCATTTTTTGGTGTCAACATCCGCACATAGTTACTCTATAACAGGTACGGGGCGAATTGTAAATAACAAGTTAACATTTACATTCAATTCATTTCATTCATGTTGCGAAGGGAGTGTCCTCTAAAGTTATGATGTTTACGTTTGGTAAAACGTAATAATACGTTCATAGAGTACGTTCACTAACGCGGGAGAGTAGAAAATTTTGTTTCCGCAATCTCATTGGCTGAGTGGGTAAACGCAGTAGTACGTCTAGGTAGACAAAAACGTTTTGCGAGAGGAAAAACGTTTTTATCCGTAGCTCTTGCTCGATCAGCTGATTGGTGAAACAGATTTATCCGTTCTCGCATGCCGGTCGGTGGGAGAATTTATTATTACTTCCTTTTCCGTTCTGCTACACACAATTTCCACGTCAAGGGCTGAGGCATATTTTTGAATTTCCATTCCAGCTGGTACTTGTTCTAAATTTCCACTCCCACATTGATTGCTTCGCTTCCCCTTTTTAAATGACATGTAAGCTTGCACAAAAGAAATTTTTAACGCCACTTTTACTACAAGATATTAGTTTTAATTGTCATGCGGAAAGGTTCATACCATTTACAAAATGTCTTACAGCGATTATTTTGATGGCGGATTATCTATCTTGATATTTGCTACCTCCGCTGCCACAAAAAACCAGGCGATGCTGAATCATCACATCACAATAAAGTTACTTATTTGTGCATTTTTTGTAAATACGTTTCTATTTTACTTAGCACTGCCAAGTACTATAGCGCTTTGCATTTCTGGTTCATTTTTAAACTGACTAGTGAGTAGGAAACCGGAGAAGCGGTTAAAACACAGGAACAACGAAAACTAAGTGAATAATGAATGACAGATGTTATGGCTTTAGTAATACTCGAATTTTTAAGAGTAATCTTTCCAATTTCGGAAAACCTGAGAAGAAACAAGTTAAAATTTTGTTGACTCTTGTTTACCAGTAATAGTTTGGCTTATTTAAAAATTGAATGCAAGAGTTAAATGGAATTAAGAACAAATCCAGGTTTGCCAGGTAAAATTGATTTTTGTTGTACTAAAAACCCACAGTTTTTGTGGTAAAAATTTGCTTAACAGATTCGCCGAAGTCACATGAAGATGCTTAATGAACGGTGGTTTACATGTAGAACAGTTGTGTGCTTACTAAGGATTAAAACTTCAATCCAACTTAACTGCAATTATGCATTAGAACCTGCCATAAAAACCGAT
This sequence comes from Entomobrya proxima, assembly GCA_029691765.1. Classification (NCBI taxonomy): domain Eukaryota; kingdom Metazoa; phylum Arthropoda; class Collembola; order Entomobryomorpha; family Entomobryidae; genus Entomobrya; species Entomobrya proxima. The sequence continues at coordinate 52,738,372 of CM056171.1, read as the reverse complement.
CACACAATTTAACCCGTACCTGTATCACCTTGACGCCAAAAATTAGGGACGCTTGTTAGTGAAGGATTTTATGTACGATAGATCGTTGATCGTGCCCAATCAGTATGACCCGTAAATAATGCCATTTAGAATGTTTAGTGTCTATGTATACTTGTACTCAGAAATGCATTGTTTTCCCCGTATATACTTGCAGGTCAGCGCTTCAAATAATTTTTATTTATTATCTTTTTGAACAGTTTACTCAATGAGTTCAATTCTGCCAACGTACAAAGCATTGAATTTGCGTAACCATTTTACGTTAGACATGCCTACAGAAGCTTGTAAGTTATGAATACAAATTAATTGCAATTAACCCGATTTTAGTCTAAGCGTTTTCACAAAAAACAGCTTCGAATACGTCGCTGCACACAACAAAAACAAAAACGATTAGCTAATTTCTGAAGCATGTTTACTACTTGCTGTAACAAAATCTGCATAGATTGGATAACGGAATTGAAAACAATTTATAACTTTTTTATTTGTAATATCGAGTTCCCAAACTTCTTTCCCGTTATCCAGTCGACCTGTCCCGATATAGGGGTTGCTTTAGTACAATAGTTTTTGTACACGATTTCAACCATAAAGAGGATCCCGGCAACCTCCCAAAAAACAGATCAGCACAATTACTGCAAGTAAGTGAACCAATTCTACGTAATTTCCTGCAGTTACTACTCTGTCTGGTGAAAATACATGATAGCGTAAGCCTAGTTTAAATTTATTAACAAAAGACGCCCAGTCATCCCATTTTTGGAACAGCCCGCCTTCTTTGATGAGCTCCATTGTTTTCATAATCCACAATCTGTTAGTTGTATGCGTGACATGGTGTTGATGTTTTTGGTGAGTGTTTCAGACAATATGAAACATTTTTGCAAGCTATCCGCGGATTTCTGAATTATAAGTTTCTCTAAAACTAGGAAAAATTCTTTTCTTTTGGTCTTAAAGTGGCATATTTTTCTAATAAAGCACCGACGTAGCTTTCATATGAGTGCACAATGGATTTGTTGTAGTATATACTGTTTTCTACCAAATTAGGCAAATTCCTTTTTCAAATTCTCTATATCTGGATTCCCACTCATTGGGTTCATATTTACCATACGGCCACGCAAGCTTAAATTCATTTAGGAGTAGATCGCTTAATGTCTTGTACGGCTTTTCGTGTACAAAAATAGTGACTCGAGTTGTGACCTCGTTTAAATAATTAGGGCATATTATCATTCCAAGTAAAGTAACCAAAAATAAAAACCTGGTGCGCTTATGTGCACTTCCTACAGACCAGCCTAAAAACTCTCCCACCAAATCAATGTAATTGTTTTTGAAAATTAGTCCCTTGTTTAGGTAGTTGGCGAATAGTGAAATTACCATCAATGAAGCAACTAGACAAATCACAAAGGAAGCTGGCATAAATCCCACCCATGGGTTTATGCTAGCAGATAGTCTGTACTTACTAGGTAATCGTAAATTTGAGCAACGGTAATGCGGAAACGAGAACATTAGCCGCTCCAAACATAGCTTGGGTTTTTCTATTTTTATTTCAGTTTGTTTGTTCAGTTTGTAGTTATTCAGGAAGCATATTATTCTTAGAAAGAACTTAATTAGCTCATATAAATATAAATCAACATTACTAGTTTGCAAAACTTTGAAGAATGCTATGCTTTTGCTACTACTGATACATATATAATCGTTACCATTAGTAATATATCACAATGTCATGGTGCGAGTCAATAAACTAACTTTATTTTAACTACTTATAAGATAAGTTAGAGAAGCAGATATATGTAATATTTGTGTATATATATACTTTGGGAGAAAACAATCCGGTAATTTGCGGCTCATATATCAATAATAATATGGTATTTCTCATCTTCTTAAACTCACCTCTCCACCTAATGTGACCTCCAGCTCAGCTGCTAGACATAGGCTTTCTCACTAGTATCTATTTAATCAATTAAAATATGAATATTACATACAAAAGTGATTGGGATATTGGATATTATTCGAATTGAAGTATTTTGCCACTTTAAATTTATAAATAACTGTGCGTAATTAATAATAATATAAATGTAAAAACAGGATTGAAAGTGGTAAAAATTCTATATTTGCCGAGTTTTTGACAACGCTTTCGAAAAATATCCGAAATTAATATCAGTTATAAATAGCATTGTTTTGTTTTTACATTGGTACTCTCGTTGTAGCGACGCCAATAAGGCTACCCGCACAAACCAGCGTCACACCAATCCCAGACTTATTCCCCGAAATTAATGCCAAATCAATTTAACACAGACTTGTTGGTCAGCACAATAATTATCTTTATCATCTCAATAAACTGTCTTTATTTTTAATCGCAAATCAAATAACTTTCTTTCTCCCAATAATTACTCTGAATAATTATTCTACTCCACTGAAACCCGAAAATTACTTCTCTCGTTATCGCTCTCCCTCACAACGACGAACTGACTGACTTCCCCTTCTTTTGCTGTTGACCGTCAACTGCGTGTATTCCCGGACAGGAATGAACACGAGCCGCACAATGCGACCAAAATCCAAAACTAAAATACTTTCATAAAAGTGATACTCGTCACTTTACTCCAACATCACTCCCACCTCTTTTATAACCATAAAAGAACACTGGTCATTTGGAGGAACAGGGGAAAACCATGAAAAACAAGACTACAACTAGTATATTTTCAAAATAAAAGAAAACATGGACAAAAACCCTGTTCAGTAGAGTGAAGCTCTACTCCATTTAGCAACCAAATGACCTTACAATTTTTTAAACATATTCCATCAAATGAAGCCACTGTCCGTAACGTGTAGGCTGCTTCACTTCACGCCCAGATCGCGTCATTGTCACTTCCACCTCTGACAATGAGTTGACAACAGGCCCAGTACTCCCTGCTTCCCCTTCAGGCATTTCCAGTGGAAACAGCCACAGCAAATTCCTTCATCCGGACAAGCTTGGTCTTCCCATCGTTTCCCGGAAGCAACTCAGCTACCATTTCTAAGGGCCTTTGCTTGCGGGTATCTGAAATAGTCAAACTAAAATCAACCACATCAGAAACTGTCATGCCAGCTGTTCTTTTTTTTCCTCCACGTGTCACCAAAAAAAGGCCCAGGTATTCCCTCCGGAATCTCTCCTGGATCGCCTTTAGCAATGCCTTCATGCTCCGGTAGCTGCTTTAAAATCCCTCAGCAAGCTCCAATTCACCAAAATGGCCAAGTTCACGTGGTCTCAAAAACATTGCAGGCGTTTGTGGTACCATGTCTAGCGGGTCTTCGGCAACGGGCCGCTGTCGATCCTAAATCAACAAAAAACAAAAACAAAATGTGCACAAAGCACCCAAATTACACATGTCCACTGAAGGACCCAAATCACATGCCCAATGAAGAACCCAAATCTCATGTCCAATGAAGGATCTAAAACCCCAATGTCCAAGGAAGGACCAAAATCTCAATGTCCACAGAAGGACCCAACATCTCATGTCCAAAGAAGGACGCACATATCAATGTCCACAAAAGGACCCAAAATCTCAATGTCCTCCACAGGACCCAAGTGCAAGCGCCCACTTAAGGACTGTGCACACCAAACGAAGTCGCAACTTCAAATATCCACTATGGGACCCAAGTTCTCATGTCCAATGAAGGACCCAATTGCAAGTGCCCACTTAAGGACTGTGCACGCCAAAGGAAGTCGCAACTTCAGATGTCCACTGAAGGACCCAAGTGCACGCCAAAGGAAGTCGCAACTTCAGATGTCCACTGAAGGACCCAAGTGCACGCCAAAGGAAGTCGCAAACTTCAGATGTCCACTGAAGGACCCAAGTGCACGCCAAAGGAAGTCGCAACTTCAGATGTCCACTGAAGGACCCAAGTGCACGCCAAAGGAAGTCGCAACTTCAGATGTCCACTGAAGGACCCAAGTGCACGCCAAAGGAAGTCGCAACTTCAGATGTCCACTGAAGGACCCAAGTGCACGCCAAAGGAAGTCGCAAACTTCAGATGTCCACTGAAGGACCCAAGTGCACGCCAAAGGAAGTCGCAAACTTCAGATGTCCACTGAAGGACCCAAGTGCACGCCAAAGGAAGTCGCAAACTTCAGATGTCCACTGAAGGACCCAAGTGCACGCCAAAGGAAGTCGCAAACTTCAGATGTCCACTGAAGGACCCAAGTGCACGCCAAAGGAAGTCGCAACTTCAGATGTCCACTGAAGGACCCAAGTGCACGCCAAAGGAAGTCGCAACTTCGAAACTGGTCTTCCAATAGTCGCTCACGACTCAATTGGAGAGGCTGTCACCTATCCCCTCAAGTCCAAGTGTGGAACAGGTATTCCAAACCATAGCCACTACTCCGCAATTATCCGGGCGTCCCCGAAACGATGCGCACAAGTAAGGCTTTTTAAATATTATACCTTCCACGGTAGGACTGTGCTTGAGGATATCAGCCGTCTCCTTCTCTCACTATCCGCCTCCACCAGTCCACAATATCTAGCAGACCCTTGCCAAACTTTAAGCCAAACAGTTTCCTCCCACCATGCGGACTCCACCAAGGACCGCGATCACCAACACTTCCGGATTCTGCACTCCAGACACGCCTCCACTGCTCAGATTCACTGGTGATCTATCAGGTTCTCAAAGAACACACCCAAGTCACCAACACGCCGAATCCAAGCCCATATCCTGGAGGGGTCACTACAAAAGACAAAACAAATCCGGCGCAATCTGAATCCCAACAACTTTGGAAGCTCGGACACCTCACTGGCTAACTCGGACAACTGCTGTCTGACTGGTGGCCTCCTGCAAATCAATCTAAAAAAAATCAAACGCCAGCAACAAACCAATCACTAGTCACACATCTCAGTCGTAATCACTCCAGCGCACACAATACCAACGACACTTATCTGGGCAGGGCCTCCAAAAATGTAACGGCACCAAGAAGGCTACCCGCACTATCCCAGCGCCACACCAATCCCAGACTTATTCCCCGAAATTAATGCCAAATCAATTTAACACAGACTTGTTGGTCAGCACAATAATTATCTTTATCATCTCAATAAACTGTCTTTATTTTTAATCGCAAATCAAATAACTTTCTTTCTCCCAATAATTACTCTGAATAATTATTCTACTCCACTGAAACCCGAAAATTACTTCTCTCGTTATCGCTCTCCCTCACAACGACGAACTGACTGACTTCCCCTTCTTTTGCTGTTGACCGTCAACTGCGTGTATTCCCGGACAGGAATGAACACGAGCCGCACAATGCGACCAAAATCCAAAACTAAAATACTTTCATAAAAGTGATACTCGTCACTTTACTCCAACACTCGTTCTTAATGACAAAGTGCATTACACTGTGTATATTATTGACATTGACAGTTTTGATGGCAATGTTACTTCTGACTCCCCAAAAACGAAATGGGCATGATGCGCCAGACATCCTTCGCAAAGGGAAGCATGATTACCCTCACCCTGATTAGGTTAGTGGTCATAGATTACGAATATTTACATGGCTTACCGTATATTTAGTATATGATAAACTGAAGGTTAGAAATATTTTTTAAACAGCATGAGATATTCTTCTTTTCGGTTTTTGTTCATTTTTCCCGTCAACGTGAGCGTGTTCCAAATTATCGATTATCAATTAAGGAAAAAAGACAAAGTGACTAGTGACTTTGTCAAAGTCCGACCAATGTTCAATTGCCATCCAATGCGGTAAACATTTCATAAATAATTTCTGCAATTGAAAAATACAATTATAAAATATTTATGCACTTTCTTGATCTTGTGTGGAATCACTATTTTATTCAAAGGTAATTAATAAACGGCTGCTTGCTTAAGGATTAAAACTACTGGGCAAGACGCACGAGAAAATTTATGGTCACACGGATAAATTATTTACTAGTTTTTGTGAGGTGTTTGTAAATGGATGATGTGTAGTTTTTAAGTTTTTCAAAATTAGGATTCAAGTGTTTTGTTTTTGTAGCACAAATTAATTTTTTGGGGTGTTGTCTGATGTAGTCGGTTTAACAAAGAACGACTCAAATCGAAAAGGTTTCAAGTACGTATCAAATCAAAATCTTCAATGTTGGACGCGTATTCGATTATAATGATAAAACTCCATATATTATACCATGATTCTAAAAACTAATGTTTACCTTGTTACTACTTTAGCTTATGCCTAGTACGCAACCAAGCAAACGTATTAAAATATTTAGCCATGAGCGGTTTTCAAATTCAACGGAGCATGTAAAAACCCTCCAATAAAAACAAAAAATACTTATTATTTCACCATTAGATTAAAGCGATGGCAAATACATTGCCGGTTCTTAGTACAAGATATTTTAATACGATTTATACGAGTTTACCCGTTAGTCAGCCGCTCAAACCCAAATTGGTATGCTGTCTATTAAAGTTTATTTTTGCAATACTTGGACTTACGTATGCGCCTAACGTGATATTCTTCGTTGGTCAAACCGATTTCCAAAGAAGAAAAGCGTGCTGGCTTGTTCTTATAATTAGAAATAATTTCTTATTATATCGGTCACGAGAACTTGTTTGCTTTTTCAGTCCTTCCACGATTAGAATTTAAATTGCTTTCTGGATCATGTTTATTAAAAAATAATCTACACATGCGAAAACAGGTACTAAAATAATAACATTTCAATTTGCGTGGATACAAATATAATGCTATGCTTTAATTTTAGTCTGTTTTGACCTCGACGCTATACTCGTGTCGTCAAGCTTCTTGTAGTCCAGGCTGTGGCACTACATTATTACTTCTTTTAACAAGTGCAGCCTCTAATATACTGTACAAGAGAAAGTAAAATGTCCTGGGCTAAATTATTTGTTGTGTGCGGTAGCTACATTTCCACAATTATTTTCGCAAAAACTGCAAACCAGGCTTTCCCTGCTACACATAACTTATTTAGCCAACAGACAAACGTTCATCTTCGAATAATTTTTCACGCATCAGTTGTTTCTAATTCGGAAAACCCAATTTATGATGATTTAAATGAAATCGTTCTCACGAGTAAATTTCCGGTGTCTTTAAGTAACACACGCTTTTGGAGATCTGGATATTACAAACTGAATATGTCGGAAAAATTAATTAGTTTCTTTGTGCATTCGAGAATTTCCTTAGCTCATATTCACTTGCAAACACAAATTTACAAAGTTGTTTCTACAATGAAGTATATGCATGACGAAATAGCTTTGACTAATCCTAAATATTTGATATTGTGCATTACTGACACGCGTGATAGTTTGTTCATTAACTCATCTTATTTTCCTTTCTTTACATATTATGAGTTTAGATATTTACCTTACACTCTTTCCTTCTTTGTTTTGGCTGTAAAGCCATCAGAGTTTTATTTATTTTGTTTTGTCTGCAAAATGAATGAAAATATGTTCAGTTTAAAAATTCATCAACTCTCTGATAGTACACTATTGACTAAAAACATTAAAGCAAATTTTAACAATGATATTATACACAGTGATTTGGACGCAGTTGAAACCCAAATCCAATTTACAGGCTGTGCTCCTGCCAAGAACATAAGAGTCTATATTCCACCAATGGTCCGATGTGTTTTCGAAACTCTTAGTGATGAACTAAATTTTACTTACATCGTACATCATGGGGTGACTCTTAAAAATCGACCAGCAATTTATGCTACCGTTGCCGTAACGTCATTTTATGTAAATACTTTAGTTGGACAAAGAAGAATGCAACCTCTCGAACATGCATTTGCATCTAAACAGTGGGCTTTTATTTTTGTAAGGCCGGAAGTGGATACATTTGGTGCAGCAATAACTGGAATGATTGACGTTTTGATGTGGATTAGCTTAGCTGGCGTGTACTTGTCTATACGAATTTCTGTGGTGATATCTATTCTTGTTATTACCCATCATCACAAGATGAAGTTTAACTGCAAACGTGCGTTGATAGATTTTATTGAGATATGGCTTAACAAAGGATTGTATCGCAAACTTAAGTTCTACATAAGTAGTTGGAGACACGTTCGGTGGCATTTATTTAATAAACTCTTATGGGCCTTAATGATGACCACGTTGGTAAACTTAGCGTATAGAGCAGAACTTAGTTCATACTTGACTAAGACTGTTGAGCAGTCATTTCCTCTAACACTAAGAGAACTAATTAACTCAACTGGTATAATTGCAACATTTTCGGGAGTAACAAATGGAAGAGCCGAAGCGGCAATGGTGCAAATATTATTAAAAGAGGCATTTGGTTTTTCTCAAACCAATCATAGTAAACTTATTAATTACTACTACAAGTTGTACGACAAGCTAAAATATTTTTCAGAAGGGCCTAATGCTTTTACAACAAGACTAATCCAACATAATAATATTACAAAGTCAAAGTTTGGTGTGTACGACATTAAGGATAAAATAGTTTTGCAAAAGGAGCTTTTTAAGCTGTTTTTGCCAAAACAGTGGGTGTCCCCCGTAATTGAAGAGACTTTAATGCAATCTCCTAGCTCTATAATTGTTGATAAAAATTATTTCTTTCCTTTCGTTAAGAGCAAATTTGCGCAGATTTTTGAAAGTGGTTTGCACAATCTATGGAAAACGTGGCGCTTTCAATTTACGACAATGAATATAGAAAATATAAAATTGTGGTTTGAGCACGGCAAACTAGAGTATGTATACGACTCGAAATGGAAATCATGGTTTCAGTACCACAACGCAAAAGAGCTACGAAAGTCAAATGTCGAAATCACAAAATATGTTCCTGCTGCGTTAAAAGCAAAAGATCTAATTATCATTTGGATATTGCATCTAGCATTTCTATGCGCAAATGTGCTTGTTTTTGTCTTGGAACTTATATACAAGAATGTAAGAAATATCATGAATAATACTAAGATAACATACTTGAGCACAAACAGCATTGTTTGTTCGTTAAGCAAAAGAGATTCAAATATAAAGTGTTCTATAATGTCAAATAAATACGTTGACAAATTCTGTTTCACTAATGTAAGCCTTGCTAATCAATTACCAAAATGTATATTTTATCCATTTCGGTGCACAAATAAAAGTTAAATAAAAATAGGAAAATATATAAATCGTGTCTACTGCTACTTGCAAGTATTCCACGACGAACTTCATTTGCAGTGTATACTGAATGCAAGTTGTGTTTGTATAATAAAATTTGACAAGTCCACAAGGACATCTATATGTTACTAATATAAAATGCACAAGTGATTCTAATTATTTAAATAAAAAACCAGAATACTCTTTTAGCTATGGAAAAAAACTCAGTGCTAACTGAGAACTTGATTTTTTTCATTCTAGGATTTAAAGTTTTAAATCCTTAAACTGTTCGTCAATCAGAATTTATTGGCAACTAGTTTCGCTTAAAAAATGCTTCATCAGGCCTATTAGAATGATAAGAAGCAAAAGAACAAAGTCATAATCAATATTTTTACAATTATTCAGGGTTCAAAAAACTGTAAATAATTTTAATAATTAGTTAACATTGGATCAAACCACTAAACCTTACCGATTCTGAAAAGTGCATAATGTTCGCACTTTTTGGGAGAAAAAATGTTGCACTGTTCTGCTTTCGTCATTCAGATAAAAACTAACAAGGTAAAAAGTGAAATATTCATTTCATCATCTCTTTTATATTTTTCACTCTTGAGAATACTACACGTATCTTTATCATGTTGAGATGTTCCACGTATTCCTTGTCTGCATATTGGGTATAGTTATTTTGTAGCACTGATTTTATGCATTTCATTCATGCTTCACATTCCAGCTCAATAGCATGTTTTACGCTGTAAGAGATGGTTCAATTTTCTTTTGACAAAGTCACTAAATAAAATTTATTTTAAAAATGTTTAATTGCTGCCTGATGAAGCTATTTGCGAAACGCGTTGCGGCTAAATAAAGTGACGAATTTTAAAGTTTGACGTTGGTCTACCCTGTGTAGTTCTTTTATTTACTTTACTGTGAGCACATTTTTACAACAAACTTGAAGCTGTTGTGAAATACAAATTAGGACTACGCCATTTTATAAAAACAGAACGATAGTGATCAGTCCATAATTTCAGTGCATCATGTTCAACCATAGAAGGGATCCCGTACGCATTTGACAAAAAAGCTAAAACGTGAGACGGTATACTAAGGGGTGGCTCGCGATATTTAAATCGATTTTTCGAAATGCGTATATTTTTAACCAAAAACTTCCTGGATCATCTGATCATACAGTGTGATAGCCCGATTCTTAATCTTTAATTCTGTACCACCTTGATTGCATTTTGTTCATAGTTCGCGAAGTTGTGTGAGGTCAAATGTCGCACTAGTAGTGACACAGTTTCCAAAACGCACTTTTCATTTTCGGAAATTTTTCAAAAAAACATGGTTTTAGGTGTTAAAATTCCAAGAAAATTATATGCAACATTCCTCAAGAATCTAGAAATGTTCTGTGGTAGCTTATGTTACGCTACTACTGTTACTTTCATTTTTATGGCAAATAATTCGAAAAAAAGTTGCGTTGCTAAAAATTTTTGACTTGCCAACTTATATTGGTAATTAACTGAAAACCGTTTTCGATATGTGATGTAAAAAGATGCATAAATAAAGAGAAGAGTCCAAAAAATCATAATATGAAGGTTTCATTCCAAAAATGTTTGACTATGACATGTTTTTGCGCCAAGTTTGTAGAGTCGATTTAAATATCGCGAGCTACCCTTCGTATATTATATATATATATCTGTATCACTTCAAAGTACCTAAAATAAGCAGCTAAGAGGATACGACAAAGTTATTGTTTCTTTGCCAATGTCTATTCAATTTTTTCCAGGTACTTCTTAATTCACGAATTTAGACAGCATGGGGTACAACAAAAGCTTAAGTCGTTGTTTGATATTTTAAAATATACCTGCAATTCTTATAAGCCAACCAGTCACGTAGACCAAAAACTTACAATGACATTTCTGTGATTTTATACTTGGATTAACCGGTATACATGCACACTGAAAAAAGATTAGCAAACAAACACGCAGGGTACCAATATACATGTTCAACTTGTAATGTTACTTGAGCATACAAATTCAATGGATGGAGGAATATTTATGAACAGATAGCCCTTTTAAAATAAACTTTTCTGTCACTAATTATGATCATAAATTACGTATGAGAATTTGTCCAAGCAATTTTCTTCATGAAAAACGGGAAAACAAAACATTTAATTTTGTAGAAAATGTTTCTATGAAGACCGTAAATTGCACAAATTCAGCACAAGTGGCTAATTTGTGAACATTGTTATTAAGGAAGGTCTTAGCGGGGATTTACAAAAACCCAAATTAAATATACATGAATTACAAATTATTTATTACAAAAAGTCTCAAATTACAAATATTTTTTACTCATAAATACATAAATTACAAAAACTCACACCAACGTTATAACAGTAATTCACCATAAAATTAATAACTTTTGTTAAACCTGCTACTATTGAGATCCACAAACTTATCAATTTACACAAAATTGCATCTAACCAACACAAACATTTTATGCAGCATTTACGTTTCATTAAAAACATCTTTCCTTCTTCTATTATAATATCATTTACCAAGGTAATATTGTGAAGTCACAAGTGGTAGTTTAAGAAATCGAGACTGGTATAAAATACATGGTACCATCTCATCATTGACAATGGTATAAAAATGAAGTTTAAGTTTTGATAGGTACTCTAAAGCAAATTTGTAGACTGGCGAAGTAACTCTATTGTTTAGTCGAAAAGCATTGTAATTAGTCTTATTAGGGATTAAGCAAATATTATCCGGACTCCGGAGTCGGACATTGTGCATGACTAACTCACAAATACTACCTAAAGTGTTCCAACCTACAATCCCCACACCAATCCTAAAATTAGAATAACTTCAAAAGGTAGGTACATAACCGCAGTTGCAACCTGCAGTTAGTACTGTTTCATAAGGTGTTTTTATGGCCAGCTTGCAAACAAGCTTCATAAAGTATTAAATACGTGCACGTTTGGATTGATGTTCACCTATGCAGCATGTTGAGACGGTGTACGCAATAAATGAGTTGGAGTATGTTTTTACAGGGCAAACATGGAGAGTTGCAGCTCAGTCAAAACAGCACATTAAAGAAACTTTGACCTTTAGTTAATCAGTTTTGAAAAGTTAGCTCAGTTGGCAAAAACATATTTATGAAGACTGTTGTCGTTTTTTTCTTAACAACGTCTGCGTTATTCTAATTTCAAGTATAGAATTTGTTTGTGCAATTCTATTTCTGAGTTGTCAGTAAATAGATAGTAGTTTAGTACGTTATAGATCAAATTTATTTATCCTTTTCTGTAAAAACTTTAGTGCAAACCTACTCTTTTAAGAACAACATAGAGTAAAGTTTTTCTTTATTTTTCAATGATGCGCAAAAAGCCTAACGTGAAGCACATTGCGACAGAACCGCCCGTAAACAGCTTAGACATCCTTTTGAAATTTTTCCTGAAGAAGTAAGTTGAAAATACCAAAAATTACTTAACGTTATGCAGTTAAACCTAATATTTGCAATCCACATATATTAAATGATTATTATATTATAAATTTTGTTTTAGATATGGGAAACAATATTGGATATCCTGAAAGACAAGGAAGACATTTACAATGTACTACTAGCAAACCATGTTCTTGGAAATTGCTTTCATTCAAAGATAACATCGCTGCTTGCTGACAAGGTGCATTATTATCACAAACTATGAAACTACCGCATAAAGATTTTGATTTGCATGTATAAAGTTTTCTTAACCTTAACGTATTATGTGTCTACTCCATTTTATTAGGTATTTCCAAACTTGCTTCCAATGTTTGCAAGATCCGGTAAAGAAATTTTACAATGCCGCCTAGTTTTCAAAAGTTGATGCAAAGCAGTGAACAGGACTATAAAATCTCAAATGATTTTCCGACCACGCACTTGCAGGGAAATACGGCAACGCGTGCAATATTTTAGCACAAAAAGAGATGGATTTAGTACAATGATTAAGGAATCTCCTTCCGTTTTACTTCAGGAGCCTAAGGATATTGCAACATTTCACGAAGAAACCAATTCTACCAGCGGCAATACACTTAGCTTATATTCCTTAAACCTTTTACGAAATGAACCAGATGGTGACACCGATGAAGAAAAGCTTGCTGCTCAAACGAACGCTGAAGAATTCTTGAACAGTGCATGGAATCTCTTAAAGTCACACGGAAGTCATGTACATGAATTAAATGTTGACTTTGGTTGGTTTTTCCCTCAGAACGTTGAAAGCGTCTATGAAACTTTAGAAAAATTATTTGAGTGTTTTGATTTTGTGACAAATGCACGTTCAATTGGTGTTGGTTTTCATATTGACGGAACGTTTTTACCGTATTTCGATATAAACAAAATTATCAGAAAATATTATTGGTATTCAGAAATCACTTCCCTGGAAAGCCTGAACATTCTTGAAGGAAATGACATTAACGCCAAAGACATGTTTCATTTTGTAAAAAGATTTTGCAGACATAGCAGTATTAGAAGCTTTGGAATTCCTTTAAGGTATTGGAGATCTGATTATGTATTTCTCATGCCACACCTAGATGAAGTGCTAGTAGATGCCGCAATGTGCAATACCTACAAAATGCTGCCGGCGTTACTGAAAGATTTAATTGAATTATGGATTAGTGTACTTAGAATCGTGCCTTCACTACGAAAGCCTTTATACGTAAAGCAGCTTCTTCGGGCTATACAAGATTCAAAAATATGTGAATTAGAAATAATGAACTTTAACGAGAAAACAGTTAGCTCATTGCCAAGTGACTTGAAATTCGATCCGATTCCAAGCATTCAATTTTTGTCTTTGTATGATCACGAAGACATAAGTTACGAATTTCTAACACAGCTACCCGAACTTAAAAGTCTTGTAGTTCATCAGAAACAGGACTTAAACAAACACGTTGACAAACTTTTTGTTTCCGAGATCCCAAATATAACTACATTGTTGAGAAGTTGTATTGACAACAGAAGTAAATCAAGCTTTTCTAGCATATGCAAGATGCTTCCAAGTTTGAAAATGCTTCAGATCGTTCGAAAGACGAAGGATGGAGAGGCTTTTGTGAATCCGTACGTGGTATTTCATGTGGTTTAAAATCTTAAATGTTCGATGCTGAGTTCACCAATAGGCGAGAAATATATAATGCAGTTAAAATCGATGAACTCGGGTTTTAAAGTGGAATCTAAAATATCAAAGTTATCCAAGCGTACTGACGTTGTAAGATTGCGGTTAACGTGTCAGTTTTAATGTGTTGGATTGAGCAAACATGATGACAAGTCACCATCCCATAAGAGATTGAAAACCAAAATGCTTGCAATCTCAAAACTAAAATTAGTCATTGCAAGTACACAATTTATTAGTTTAAATTAAATAGGGAAAATAAATTAAAACATTTACATTTTTAATCATACTAAATTCTGTTTGTAACTTTAATTTATGTATATCTAAAAATTTATTTAATCAGTAGTTATTCGTATTGGCAACTTAATAATTTTACCAATAGAAAAAATATGTTCGATTCACTAGAGTGCATATTCAAAAACTACAAAACATCGCCAGTAAATAAATCAGACTCAAGCAGTTCAGTTCATTTCAAATTAGACAAATATAATGGGAAGACACGTTTACATAAACCAAAATACATACATTTCTTGAAAATTTATTTAGTATTAGGTTTATTGAAAATTGCGATGCTGCAACAGACAGATGTGCTTACTGCTTAGCTACCAAGGCTTACTGGTGTTGTAGTGTAGTAGCAGCCCACTAATTGAAGTATATAATTTGATGCATAATCCTTTTTCAAAAAACGACAAAACGATCTATTTTGAGACAAAGACAAACGGAGCACAAATCTGAGAATACAAAGCATACGTGACTTGACTTTTTGTAGACATTGGACTTACGGACTAACCTCAACTTTTTGAGTACTTGCTTTTATGCACGCATGAGCATGCAATGGAAAATACAAGAAACTCAATAAGCCGAAGCAGTTTATCTAGGTACTCAAACCAAATGTATTTGTATTTTAAAAATAACATCCCTTTTAGAGGTATTATTATTATAATTCTGTACTTTTTGCATATATAAATGAATCACAAACCACAGGTATAAGTGCTTGAAGCAGCATTGTTACGCTTTACCTTTTACTGTAGAAACATTTCACAACCTGCATTCCTGTCAACATGAAAACCATTATATCGCATTACTTTCGAGCAACCGTTAAAATGATTTTCAGCACATTTCTCGTTTTCTCTTCTCGAACTGCAATAGCATACTTATTTAAATGAAATTTGTAGTTGAAATGAAATGTGGAAATTGTCTCATGACAATTCATTGTTTTCAGAAACGAAGTAGCGTGAACTCATCTGTATAAAGTGTGATCTATTTCGAAAAATTAAAATGCAATGTCAATTTTGCAACAGGAATTTTGCCTGCAATTCGGGGTTAATTATGCACATGAGTGTGCACACAGGCGAGCGACCTTTCAAATGTGATATTTGTGATAAAATGTTTTCGCGAGCTGGAAACTTAGAAGTACACAAAAAGTAAGTACATTCAGGTGAGAGACCGTTTTCGTGTAAGCATTGCAAAAACACATTCAAAAGAAAGAGTACTCTTAAGCACCATGCAAGAGTTCACAGTGTTGAAAAGCCATTCGACTGCCCCCTTTGTTCCAAGAGATTTAAGCGCAAGCAAAATTTGTAGAAACATTTACGAATCCACACTGGTGACGAAGTCTTTTCATGCTCACAATGTGGACAGAAATTCAAAAACAGAGGAACCCGGGACAGGCATGTCAGACATCATCAAGGTTAGCCGTTTCAAACGAAATACTCATATTTAAATTCGAATTTTACACTAAAGATTTGTGAAATACGTTTAGATTTTTAAACATGGTACTTATATACACAGGAGTTTTGAATAGCCGCTTTGCATGCGTGTTTTGCCAAAAGCCTTTTGCGATGCTCCCACACTTTCACATACACCTTCGTTCGCACATTCAAGAAAAGCCTTTCATCTGTTCGATTTGTAAGAAGGAATTTAACAGAAAAGGAAACTTAAGTAACCATATAATAGGTAAACACAAAAATGTTTAAAACGTCATTGTGCCACGGCATGTGCGACAAAAGTTTTATAACCAACATTTATATATGGAAGCACCTAAAAATTTATTTCAGAAGATATCTACATATGTAAAAGAAATCTTAATGATGAGCGATCTAAAAATCATTTTTGCAATCACGTGAGAAATTATTCAGATGCGGCGCCTGAAAAAAGTTAGTTTTCCTGACCAGGTAGAATTTGTAATTCCAAAAGTATAGTTCATTCTGAAAGCCTTATACCCCAAGCCATAATCTTTTATGCGGTTAAACTGAAAAGTATATATTGAAAACGCTTTTGTTTTTTCTATACTACATTACAAAAATCGCTCAAAGTGCCGAAATGCAGAAACATAAAAGCATGCCTAAAAAAGTATTTCCTTATGCAAGTAACCATTGTCGTTTTTGCAATTTTAAAATTTACGTAGCAACTGAAATGTATGTTGGTTTATTTATGCAATGTAAATAATCCTTGAGATTTAGCATGTTCCTATTCATGATTTGAAAAATATCTCTTAAATATTGTGCAAAAACAACCTCTGCTATTTTCTTAAGAGTTTGTATATGTATATTTGCTCTAGGAACAATTTCATTGTATTTTGTGTTAATTATCAACTATGTTATCGTTGTATCAATTAGATAAATTAGTTTGGATGTTGTGTTTGGATGTTTGAATGTTATTTTTTATTCACGATCTATTTATTTCTAATTAAATAACCACAAATTTTGTGAGTACTTGTAGCTTAAATGTATTTGATTTGGGGAGCTGCAAGTAATCACACTTTCAAACTGATTTTCTATGGCAAGTAATCACACTTTCAAACTCGGAAAATGTGCAAGTTATCAAACTTTCAAACTCAAAATATGGCAAGTAATCACACTTTCAAACTGATTTTCTATGGCAAGTAATCAAACTTTCCAACAGAAATTCAATCCAACTTTTGTATAAAGCGCAGTTTATTAGGCTTTGCCACTGGCAACACAGTTTTTTTTTGGGAAAAAGAAGGAATTACCTAATTAAGTAGTAAATATATTTTACATCTCTGTTAATATGTTCCTTAGGCCTTTCCATTTAAACCACATCATCTAGGAAATTCTGTTATCCCCATTACCACACCACTCCTGTCAATGGCCTTTACGGACGACCTGACAAGCTATTAGAATCTAGAACTCAAATTCCAAAGGATAGAAATGAGCATGGAATCATTCCATTGGAATGGATAACTGAGTAAGACGGAGGAGATTGTCTTGAGGGCATTGCAGCTAAGATGGATGTAAAAATCAGTTTCAAGAAAATGCGGGAGTGATGGTCGAAGCAGGGATGCAAAATCTGGGCATCCTGGCATCCTGGTTGCCGGGAAATTTTGGGAAATATGCCAAAATCGGAGAAATTTTCACAAAGTAGTACTTGAAGTAGTAGTAGTAGTGGTAAAAACCATGAAAATTTTGGGGAATTTTTCCTCCGGATGCCGGGAAATTTTAAGGTCCCGGAAGATTTTGCATCCCTGGTTGCCACTAAACTTTAGACTACCCTACCTTCACCCTTTACCACCAAATTCAATTCATATTTGCTTAGTATGTATTAAAATACTTCGTACATATAAAATTCCAACCTGCATAGGTCTTTAAAGTAAAAAACTGAATAGTAACAATCTACATTAGCAGAAATCCGCCAATTCATATATTTTAACCAAAGTAGCGTCTAACAAACACAAAGTCTTATATGCAGTTTACATCATGACCCTCCACAAACACAACTTGTCCTTCTAATTTTCTTTTATCACAGAACACATTTTTTGAAATTAAACTCCAACATTGCAATTTTGTTTAAAAAATAATACCTCAACCCATCAAACTCATCACAAAGCAATATTTACTTTCCCCTAAACAGCAGCAGAAGTAGCAAAAACTAGTGCTTTTTATTAAATCAATATATTTCCACATTTTTATTATTATTTTCGAAATACTGTTCAAAGTCCTTCCGATGATTAATCTTTTAACCTAACAAAAAATCTGTCTTTTCGTTTCACATAATTTTTCAGCTTGTTAGGGTTAGGATTGCATTTTAACTAAACAATTCAGAGATCTTTGCGCCAATGTTATACAAGCAGTGATAGTACTTTTATAAGCTGACACAATCAAGCTTGAGTTTCATATATTTTTATATAAACCTGAGAGACAAAACCAGATTAGTAGTGTGTTTTAATAGTCAGTTAAATGACACGTTGCTACTTTTCAAATAAAATAAAATATTTACATTTTAGGTAGAGATAAGTTTTGTATGTTTTTCGTATTGTTTACATATTTGCGTATTGTTTACATATTTGCGTATTGTTTACATATTTGCGTATTGTTTACATATTTGCGTATTGTTTACATATTTGCGTATTGTTTACATATTTGCGTATTGTTTACATATTTGCGTATTGTTTACATATTTGCGTATTGTTTACATATTTGCGTATTGTTTACATATTTGCGTATTGTTTACATATTTGCGTATTGTTTACATATTTGCGTATTGTTTACATATTTGCGTATTGTTTACATATTTGCGTATTGTTTACATATTTGCGTATTGTTTACATATTTGCGTATTGTTTACATATTTGCGTATTGTTTACATATTTGCGTATTGTTTACATATTTGCGTATTGTTTACATATTTGCGTATTGTTTACATATTTGCGTATTGTTTACATATTTGCGTATTGTTTACATATTTGCGTATTGTTTACATATTTGCGTATTGTTTACATATTTGCGTATTGTTTACATATTTGCGTATTTTTAGTTTATGTATATTTTGCAGATAAAATGCTACATAATGTTGCACAAATGTGTAGTGGTACTTAACGTTTTCTACTCTTACGTCCCCGACACAGCAATCGTACACTAACCATACAGAGATAGCAATCTCGCTTTACCATCCGAAACAATATTTTCCCAATTTCAATTACAAATAAAAATCCACCAAGAAACATTCCAAGTACAAGTAACAGAAACGGAATAATAATATTTCCATTCATGCTGAGCGCTTCAGATAAATTACGATACCATGTATTTGAATCCGGTTCATTCATATTCACTTTTGTCATCCAGCTTGAAATTCCAGACTCTTTTACTTTTTGGATTTTCATTGATATTTTGGGATTACCATGCCCCACCCACTCTATTCCAATATCTGTTTGTCCAAGCGCTTCCTCTCCCACTGAAATAAAACGCAATCCACGACGTCTACCATAGCTGCTATAGCGTCGGCTTAGCAAGTCTGGGAAAATAAGCGCCGTTCTATTGCACATCCAAAGGGATCCCAGCAGCATTTGCATTTCTCGTTGTTTGTACATTTCCGTAGCCATGTAAACCATTTTAGTATTTCCATGCATTTAAGTCTGCAGTAGTGGTTGCAACCTCGCGACCATTCTTAGCATGCTCCCATCTTGATTAATTATGTGAGCACCAGCTTCAGAAAAGATAGATACTCCTAATTCAGAATCCATAGCCATGTGTTGGTCTCTTAATTTACCTTCTTGTTCGTCGTCCATATACCGTCTTAATTGTTCTGCTCTAGTGTATATGCTGAAGTTATCCTGAATTAATTCGTCCAACCTTGTGTAAGGTACTACATGGCGTGGTCCTCCAAATCCGAATCGAACGATGTAACTTCTGTGAACGTGAAACAGTACTATCCAACTCAATAAAATTAGCGATAGAAATACTCGAAACTTCTGAGCCGGTCTTGATTTTCGTTCAAAAGGGATTCCATGACTGAGAAATAGTACTTTTATCATGAGTACCAAATGACCAATTGGATCTGCTTTAATAGCTTTCTTTACAGCTGTGTCAAAGTTGTAGCTTTTTATTGCAGTTAACATCGCTGAAATTGCCACTATTCCAATCAGAATACAAATCCAGACCGGTGGACTGTAGATCATAAGAAGTTTATTGATATCCAAAGAAGTAATTCCTTTTGTGCCACATGCTACAAAACGTAGTTTGCCCAATGGGTTGTTTACTAAAAGGTCAGGTTGCGCATTGCCCGATTTTGATGTTGATATGATTGCTGGATGTGCAAACCAAACAGAATTCTGATCAACAAAGTGTGTTTTTCCATGATCACAAATAGTGTCGCCATCAGCGAAGTAAGAAGCTTTGCCAATAATTTCCAATATTAGCGATGATACACCATGAAAAAAGTTTTTTTCTATCCATGTATGTATTTCACGTTGCGCATTTCTTTCATTTATATTTTTGCATTGCGTCAATTCTTGAGATACTTCAGGAAGTTCAGATGCCAAACTTTCACTTTCCCAAAATCCCTTCCACGGAATGGATCCAATTGACAAGTGCAACCAAGATTGAACGTCAAAGTAGCTCAAGCTTTGCCAATTTATTTGAGTGGCTGTTATACCGCCGCTGCCCAGTTTCCATGGTTGAACAAGAAACAATTTAACTCTTCCAGTTTGCTGAGATGGCTCCAGATATAGAAACATGTCGTACATTTTCCTGTGTCGATTTTCAAAATCGTTTGGCTCATCAGATATCAACCAGTTTGTAAGAGATCGAATGTCAAGTCTGTTTGAAACGAGCAGCTTTATAAACGGCAGCGAGTTTAGTGGTGGTCTGCCAGCCCATTGTATTCCGCTGTCAGATTTGAAATTGCCAATACTTTGGAATTTGATGTAAAATGAGTGGATGTATTTTGGAAAGTCCAGATATATACTGGCTTCACCAGACCATGGTTTTGTTGAAGCCGACATTGAGTGAACGTCGTAAAGCAAGCAGAATTCTGTTTCAGCAAAATATTGACTTTCACGTTGATACTCTTTTTTTGGTAGAAATTTTGTGGACGGACAAACAATATCCTTATCCGTGCAAGTTTCTTTACAATCTGTCAAACTGCTTGGAATCCAAATAATTGAATATCTCGTTTTCTTTACAGTTAAGAACTTTGGATTCCGAATTACAACTGGAAACCTTGTCTCTCCGATATCAGCATTTAGGAAATTTGTTACGATAACAAACCTGTTTTGCAGATCAAGTGTATCAAAAAAGTTATCAGCAAATTTTCCATTCCCAAAGTAGGAGTTGGAATATTCTTTTGAAAAACAAAAGCCTCGTAGTTCAGGAGTTTTGCAAACGTTTTGATAGTATGTTTTGGATTCTAGTGCAGCAATATTTTTCAAAATTAATGCAATTATCGGTAAGTTTGCAATCATTTTACTTAAAACAGTAATATAAGTTTAACATTATATTTTTAAAAGATTCTTTCAAATTTGAAGAGGTCTGATACTCTGTTTGTTAGCAACGGCAGTTCTACATAGTAGCAGTTAGTACATTATAACTAAAATACATGGTAAGTAAGTATTCAACCTACCTTACCTATTGATTTTTCTGTACGTGCGTCATTTCGGAAGAAAAAAATTGGCTATCTGTTTATGGGCTACGGACACGCGATCGTGCAACATGAAAATAATTAAAAATTCACCTTTTATATTAGCTGTGCCAAAGACTATTAAAGTATGTAGGAGTAGGAATAAAAAGAAAATCGATTAGAATGTCACGCAAGACCTTTTAAAGTTGGGGCATGGATAAGTCTATTATTTGCATGATTTATAATAATGCGGGAAGATAAAGCCTGTAAGTTTCCATCGCAAATTAGGAATAATATGTACCATTAGCGACAGCTTCAAGGTACTAATCATCAAAGCAGAAAAATATAACTCCGACCTGTACTACGTGAAATCCACTAATCCACCGGGTTTCGCAAAAATGGCATCTAACCAAAACAATTTTTATGAATATTTTATGTATCATAAAAATCTATTTAATAAAATAATATTACTCTACTCGCCCTTTTTTACATACAATTATCGCAAAGCCATACTTTCTACACACTAAACTCTATTCATCTCTCCAACATTGTTCTAAAATCATTAAAAAATCCCCAAACAATACTACGTTCATAATATCTCTAAAGCCACTATTAAACCATTGAATTGTTTAAAAAACTAAAACAATTCTTCTAAAATACTAAAACATTTTTTCTTAATCCAAATTCCAACATTACAATTTTGCCATCAAAAAAGATTGCAGACTTCGTTCTCATTTAGTTCTTTCTGTATTAATGCATGCTTGCGTTACCAAAGTTCCGAAACTTTTAAGACAAAAATTCACATTCTTAATTTTAAAATTGATTATTATGAACATATGCTTAATAAATACAAAGGCAGTAGTTGCAACAGTTTTCAATAACCAACTTGATTTTAGATGACTTTGAGGAAATTTACAACCTTTTACTGTTGGAAATACGTGAATTTAAAAGTAAATTGCTCTAAGGTTAAATATGTATCTATCTGTCAGGCATTATCGAAAATCCCATATATTATCTAGTAGAAGTTTTTTACCGTTAGAGTTTCCTTTGTGGACGTCAAATCAAAATAACTTAAGTTTCTGCTTAATTTTTGAATAAATGCACGTGATTGAAAACTTTTGAGTGCACATGTCCTCTTGTGTGAACGGAAGTTGACTACATTTTCTTCACTGTTTGCTTTGAGTAATGTATGACAATTTTTATTGACTAGCTAATTTCATAGATGACAAACTTTGAGTACGTAAACATTAGAAATAGCAAACTTCGTAGGTAGTACAGGTCGTAGGTAGCAAATTTGGAGTAGTAAATTTCAAGTAAGATACTTCGGGCTTCCGTCAGCTTTTACAAAGAAGTCAGTGATCAGACAATCGGTGTGCAAAAAGCTTGAAAACTTCAAGCTTAAAAAACCATTAAGAAAGCAAGTCACTCTCAAAAGGCTTCAAACCAAAAAGATACTTCAGAATGCGCAGACTATGAATGTAACGTGGTTGATTTCTTCCACCAACCGACGACTTTGGTTTACTTTTCTAGTCGGTTTTGTTTTTGATTACGAACCGCGAGAGAATTAAACCCTAAGAATATAATATTCAATCCTGTATTTTTCTTTGTTCATTACAATGTTTAACTAACAAGTCATAAAAAGTTCAAACACACCTTTTTCATTAGTTTAATCTTAAGTTTAATATTAATTACATAAATTAACTAACGGGTTTTGTTGTTTCTTATTTTGCAATTTATGTTTTATATACTCCACACAAGTTTACAACAGCAAGACAAATCTGTGTAGCAGGGAAATATTAAAGTTGTATAATATATCATGCTAACTAGAAGGTAAACAATTAACAGCTTGACCATATGTATGCATGTGTGTAAATTACAAGTAGTTATTAAACAATTCTAAACATAGCTTATAAATCTTATCCTTATTCTGGATTTAATCGATAAACTATACCCATGCTTACGTTTTGTTATCTTTGTTGTGCTTTTGGTCTTATTTTACTAACGTCATGCTTCAAAAAATCCTTCAAACACGCTAAATACAAGCAAACTGGTAATTTATAGGTTATGTGGTTCAACACAACGGCGAAGTAAGATGTTTCAAACATATGACTAACTGCCTTAACACTTGCAAGTTTCCTCCTTGTTCTGCTCAAAACTTACCAGGAACAACGTCAAGCATGCAACCAGAATCTATTGTAACACAAAACATTTATTAGAAAGAAAAAAATGCACTTCTAAAAAAGTATATTCATTTTATTGATTCATACCTGTGCAGAAAATGTGTAAGTGACGTTATACAAACCAGTTAGGCCAATTCCCACCGGAGCATTGTCAAGGTCTTTTAGCATGTTCTTGAATGCAACCTGGTCCTCATAGTAAAACTGCTTATATTGTTTCTTTTCCAGCAATTGAGACTTGAAGCATTCCATCTAAACCCAGAATTATCAAAAGAGTTTTTAGTTAACAGCGGTAACTTAACACATTGGTTTGTAGATATTTGCAAATGCGTTAAAACGTTTTACCTTTCTATATGTTTCCCCCGAAATAACTAGAAAAACTACTAAAGCAACAACATATACACACAATGCAATCTGCTCATTGACGTCTTTAGAGCTTACCCAACGGTTCATTTTCAATACAAGTTGGGTCAATTCATCTAGTATCCAAAATAGTGCCGGGAGCGACCAAGTGACATTTAGTGAGTTGCTGTAGGATTTCAGTTCCAGATATTTTTCTTCCATATTTTTCAGCAAAATCATGGAACTGGCTTGTTCAACAGACAATAGCTGCGCAATGCATGCTTCAAAGTTTTTTACCCCAAGCCAAAAGAGCACTGGAACCATGCTTGCTAAAAACACATACGCAGACCAATATCCTAAGTACCAACAAATCTCACCTACCAATTCGAACAAACCTAGTAACACGTTTTCAGCTGAATAATTTTCAAATTCCAGTGTCATGAAATACCTGTTTCGAGCCTTTTGTACATATAAGTGGAAAGCAGTATTAGGGCTCCGCAACTTATAACCATCTGAAAACGGCCTTGATAGAACACACATAAAAAAGGTGCAAAGGTACAAACAATAAACGTAAACTTTTGCACGCCTAACAATACGTTCTTGTATGTTTGTAAGCGGGATTATCTCTCGGTTTATAAGATTCTTCAAGTTTTGCCGTTGTGCAAGTATGGTAAATAAATACGACAAGTACACCAGGTTATTACATATAGTGCTTAAGAAAGTGAAGTACGAACGTGCAGTAAGTGATGATTTGCTGCTATACACACCAGTCAACTGAACAACTCCATCTGTAATATTTCTCCACCAAACTAGCGTCCACACAAGACTTACAGTTATCTGAAAAAATCAAAAATATTATAAAAGAAATAAATCTTATATCTGATATAAATTCATCAAATAAACCTCAAATATACAATATTTAACTTTTGAAATTTGTTGGTTTGGAATTTCCATTGACATGATTCTCTACTATAGACAAATCTAAAGGGAATGACGCACAAGTAGTAGCCCAGACAGAAATAGTTTTTCAACAACAAGGCCAAAGTTTTTTCTTTTGCAATTTCTATTGAGAATATATCCTTCGCAGTTTTCGTTTGTGTTTTTTGAAATACATTTTGGTGGTCAATAGCAGCCATGCTCATTATTATTGAGAAAACGATTTAAAACAGCAAAACGAAGAATGATAATAACTTTTTAAAAGCCTGCCAACATGGGTTAGTAAAAAAGTTTTCTAATTTCATATATGCTCGAATCCAATTAATAAATGTTTTCTAACTTACGATATTATCTGGGCTACTATTTTTGTCTATAGAATGTTGCCTATACGTCGGGCTATATTAGCACAAATGGCTTTTTCTCTTGCTCTGAACATTTTTAGACGACCAAACAGCGTATTAGTTCTGTGAGAATTAGGTTTTACAATTTCTCTTAATACACGAGCAACCTACATATGCGTGCTATCAATATCCGTTTTATATTCTAATTTTAATTTACCTGAAATAATTTAAGTGACCAGTATAAGACTTAATCAGGTTAAAGCTTAAAACCTACCTGAGAAGGAGTTTTGGTGTTTTTACCTTTTTTTGGGCACCTTCTCCGATTTTCCTCTTAATTGGCACACATGTACACTTTTGAATTGTGAATTCAAAAATAGTATTCTTTTGGTTCCAGGGTGACGATATCACTGTCAAATTGATGACCAAATGTGACCAATTTCATAGTTTTTGAGAAATCCTAAAATTTTTGACGTTTTTGATTATAACTTTTGTGTGCATCAAAATCAGGAAAATCGCCGGGCCATCCTGATTTTTTTAATGCTTGTCTCAACAAAACAAACCACAAGACGAAATTCAGTTCCACGGTGGAGATATTTGGAAAAATGTATGGACAAGTATACCAAACTTGACAGAATCCATCGTGCCAAAAGTAATCGATTGCTGCTTCCGTCTTCTGCATCCAAACTATCTAGCTGATATACGAAATTAAGCCGATGCAAAACTCTAGGATCTTATTTCCCAGTTTTTTGAAATACTTACTTGAAAGAAAGTTATGACCATATTTGTAAAGTGGTGCAATTTTGCCCATAATGGACCGTTTGACTAATATGGTCATAACTTTCTTTCAAGTGAGTATTTCAAAAAACTGGGAAATACGATCCTAGAGTTTTGCATCGGCTTTAATTTCGTATATCAGCTAGATAGTTTGGATGCAGAAGACGGAAGCAGCAATCGATTACTTTTGGCACGATGCATTCTGTCAAGTTTGGTATACTTGTCCATACATTTTTCCAAATATCTCCACCGTGGAACTGAATTTCGTCTTGTGGTTTGTTTTGTTGAGACAAGCATTAAAAAAATCAGGATGGCCCTCCCGGCGATTTTCCTGATTTTGATGCACACAAAAGTTATAATCAAAAACGTCAAAAATTCTAGGATTTCTCAAAAACTATGAAATTGGTCACATTTGGTCATCAATTTGACAGTGATATCGTCACCCTGGAACCAAAAGAATACTATTTTTGAATTCACAATTCAAAAGTGTACATGTACACAAATTTTGACGAAATGCTCAAAAAAAGGTAAAAACACCAAAACTCCTTCCCCCTACAAAATAAAAACTTCAATAACGAAGTATATGAAATATTCTATTTACTATAAATACTTGTTTCCCAGTAATCACTATTTGGACCGTCATAACTTATCACCAAACATTTTCAGTGTTAATGCTAATGCCCGTTAATGCGTTTGCAGCACAGGTGACACTTTGATTTCAAATTTGGTTATATTTAGAGGATAAGCCAGTGCTCAAAATTGATTCAAACGTTACGTTGTTTTAGTAACCATCAATCTCAAAATATTTGAATACATATTATTCTTTCGTACTATTCCAAAAACCTTGCATATTTTAAAACAATTTTTCTGTTTCTAAAGAAACTTAATTCCCACTCAAGATTTAATATGAAAAAATAAGACATAATCGTGTTGTTTCCATCCATTGTTTTTAGGCATGTATTTTCCCGGCTATGGGATTACTCAAGGGTACTCAAAACCAACGAATCTACCATAGAAGCAGTTAAATATCTTCACCAGCATTTCCACATAACCCACTAAGTCTGCCTATATCACCATGAGTCACTACAGCATTTTGCTGCCTTCTGAATTCCCAAACAAAGGGGAAATGAATAAGCACATTGAGATGCCTAAAATTTTCTGTATCTTATTTGTTTTCATGTCAAATCTGAGTGCAGGCTTTATGATCAAGACAACAGAAAAACAGAAACTAGATTATACAAAGTATTACAATATTTTTGATTTGGAGGGTTTTGATGAGTTGCAAATGGGTTTGAAAGTGTTGCAGGTAATACAAGTTTAATGCAGCATATAAATATATAGCACTTGGTCAATTTTTACAAACTTATTTTTATGAAAAATTACAAAGTTGTTTAAGAGAAAGTAAGGAAATTTAGTTCCCCGTTTTCAAACCACGTAAAGGTAATAACTATAAATTATGAAATAATCCCGTATTTTTCACAAAAAATTAGGGTCCGGAGTCTTTCAGGAATGAAAGAAAATAAGTCTATTATTCCTTTCATTACCCTTTCGTTCACTGAAAGGAATGGAAAGGAATGACGTTTTTCCAAAACCAATTATGAAAGGAAAGGAATGAAATGGAAGCCTGAAAGGAATGGAATGGAAAGAAAATGAAAGACTTGAAAGGAATCTGTTCCTTTCAAATGCAAAATGTGACAAAGTATTTAAATTGGTCAAAAACATAACTCCAATAATTGCAAATTGATAAATATATATAATATATCAGTAAATATGTCCAATCAATACATTTAATTAACAAAAACTTAGGAATTTTTTGATTATTTACCTCAGTGTGATATTATCGTTTTAAATTATTCCAGTCGTGTTTGAAATTGAAACCAATTCAATTAAAGCGAATAATTGTTAATTAAACTTGTTTTGATAACAATTTACTGAGTTTTGGTATGTTTTATACCATTTCTAATCATAAATGGAAAATTATGCATGTTGAAAGACATTTGTCATTCCTTTTCATTCCTTTCCTTTCATTCACATGAGAGGAATGACATTTTTCAAAATCTGAAAGACTTTGAAAGACATCATTCTTTTTGAAAGATTTTGAATGAAAGGAATGAGAATAATGAAAGACTTTGAAAGACTCCGGACCCTAACCTGAATAATTAACACTAGCACTTATTCATGCTAATTTAAATGTTTTAAAACTCACCGAGGTCAACTTTTCTCTTGCAACACTCTCGAACCCTCTAGGAATCAATTTTATAATGCCGACTTGCAGCTTCATTACTGCATTTTTCCGCTTGATCAATTACATTTAGATTGACGCTAATAGGATAACTAAACCAAAAATAACTGGCTTAGTTTTTAAACCTTACAAAGCCTAATTGAAACTAACACAATGCAAACTTTCCTTAAATTAAAAACTGGCAACTTCCCTGCACGCAATACATTCTGTGATGACACAAAACAACATGATTCATGTTTTCATGAAGTTTCAGACCCGGCTTCTATCAGAAGCCCGGCTTATATCTCAAATTTGGAGCCAAAATACCCGGCTATTGGCTTCTATCAGAAGCTGGCTTCTATCAGAAGCTGGCTTCTAACAGAGCATTTACGGTATGTTGACATGCCTTGCCTGTTGCCAGTTATAGTTATGCTATAGTGTTCTAAATTAACGTTTTGATAATTATAGTATTTTGCAACGTGCTTTGGAAAAAATGTTAGTTATGAATTCATTTTTTGTTACGCAAGTCATTATGTAAACCGCACATTATTTCTGCTGTTCACAACAAGCTTATTAGTCATTGAAAAACTTGCACTTAAGAGAAACAAGCCCCAGACAATCAACGCATATAATTTAAAGAAATTAACAAAATACATCTATTAAAATTTTAAATGCCAAATGCTCATGAACACTAGTTGAGCAATTGTATGAGCCACTAGAAAAGTCAATTGTCTCGTCAGTTGTCCCACCAATAACTTTTCTGTGTATCCCTTCCCTTTTGTGGCAAATACTTAGTAAAAATATAACAGTAAACAAATTTATTACTGGTTTAGTTAGCTATTCACATTAAGATTCACTAAATATATTTCTAATTTTTTTAAGAAGCTAATAATATGCAAATATCTGGTTTAAAATCGGATACGGGGCCAGTTTTGAAAAACAAATTCAAAACTAAATCCAGTAAACCCATTCAGTTTTAAAACCGAGGGAGATCCCACAGGAACTAGGAAATTAAATAAAATAGGAACCCTTCTACACTATTTGAAAATTAAAACATCACACACCCACCAAACCAGCATATCTAAGTATTTATTGAATTACTTTCAACCCCAAAAATAAATTGAGCGTGGCCGAATCATCACAAATATTTTTGGATTCCAGTTAAAAAAACAAAGGGAGACTTACTCAACACTACTTTTTGGGAGTAAATTCCTTTTAATTTAATAATTTAAACCGCAGTTTTCATATGTCATCGTTGCATTTTCTTCTAGAAAGTATTTAAAATAGGTTTGAAATAAACGGCTGTAGAGTTCATTTTGATAACAAATTTTATTTCTAGCTTTCAACCATATGCATTTCAACCATAAGTATTTAAAATGTTTTAATGAGTGCTATTAAAGTTTAATGAAATAACCTGTCACAAAGCATTTTCTATCGGATTCGCCGATTTTTTATTATTATTTTCCAAGTTGGCACCCAGACAATTTTGTTAGCAAAAAAATAGAGCAAGAAATTGCATTTAGTGTGCATTTACCTCTGCATGCAAACTAGCTATTAAAACTTTGGGGAAAATCAAAAGTTTTAGTCTGCTAAAGTAGGGATTTTCGGAGCTGAGTTGGGTTGCTGATTTAGCAGATAAAAAAATGGTAATGTCTGCTAAATAAGGGAATGGTGGAGATAAAGTCTCTCTATTCTCAAAGGGGATTGGTTATTCTCAAAACTGTATAATGAAAACATAAAAGTCTATTGTTCTGGTTCAAAGAAGTAATTTGTCTTTTGGATTTGATTCAAATCCAGTGACAGATGCCACGCAGGTATATAAAGTAGCACAAGCTTCTGAAAACAATATTTTTTACATTTTACATTTTAAGTTTCTTGCTGATAATCCACGAACGCTACGGAGACATAAAAGCATTACACTTTCAGCCTAAAAATTGGTTTGAAGTTTTCATTTATAACATTCAACTTTAATTTAAATCCAGAAAGAACCGAGTATTCCTTTAGGAACTCTTTTAATATAAACATATTGTGTAACTCTTCTAATGATACCTACTTTAAGTAAGCGTTTCCACTCGGAAGACATTATGTGTAAAATAAAATGTAGGAAAATACAACGAGTGTAGAGATACGATTTATTAAAATCCAACCCAACGTTTCGATCCAATCTTGAATCCTCATCAGGGGTATTTTAAAAGCAAAATGCAAAGTAATGCAATTTTGCACAAAATGAATGGTTTGACTAATATGGTCGTAACTTTCTTTCAAGTCAATATTTCAAAAAACTGAGAGATGCGATCCTAGAGTTTTGCATGGGCTTTAATTTGGTATATCAACTAGACAGTCTCGATAAAGCAGACGGAAACAGCATTCGGTCACTTTTGGCACGTTGGATTCTGTCAAGGTTTGTGTACTTGTTCATACATTTTTCCAAATATCACCACCATGGAACGGAATTTTTTCTTGTGGTTTATTTTTTTGAAACAAGCATTAAAAAAATTAGGATGGCCCTCCCGGCGATTTTCCTGATTCTGTTGGACACAAAAGTTATATTCAAAAAACCTTAAAAATTCCAGTATTCCTCAAATACCATAAAATGGTCACATTTGGTCATCAATTTTACAGTGATATCGTCACACTGGAACCAAAATAATACTATTTTTGAATTCACAATTCAAGGGGGTACATATGTGCCAATTTTGACGAAATGCTCAAAAAAAGTGAAAAACACCAAAACTCCTTCTCAATTCAAAAGGTGTGCTGAGGTTGGGGCAATTTTTTGGAACTTTTTTAAAATGGTCTGTCCACATGCAACATCAATTTCCCCAGAGGTTCCTGGCTGGGGAAACAATGAAATGTAAATAGGTAGACCAATTGGGATTCCTTCACGGTGGAGGCTCCACCATACCCTACCAATTAAATTCCGACCCATTTCAACCATTGCAACAAATAGATCCTTTGCTTGCGGTTCAGGACTAGTAACTCTAAAACCGTACTCAGCATTTTTGAGGTGGGGATGACAAAGCAAGATTTGAGTGTTTGTTTGGAATTAGCTAATTTATAACTTGTTTTTTCTCAAGCATTACATAAGCTAAGCTTAAGCTTACGGTTGTGCTTACGGCTAATTGTTTTTTGCATTACGTGTTACGGATTGCATTTTTTAAAATCTTAATCTGCCTCCAGCAATATTTTACACCTACTCCCACTAATTCCCATCTCTTCTCATCCGCTTAACAAATCCTCCTCACTTCCAATCCCCTACCTAAGAAAGGACCTGCTGTCTCCTTAAAATTCTTGGCTTTAAGGCCTTGATTTTGACAATTAAAAAAGCGCGTTGTGTGAAAGACTCTCACGTCGGCCAGGATTATTTTCGGTATGCATGCCATTTCGCATACTGTAGGATTTTGTGGTGTTTTACAGCAAGTTTAGTAATCGTTTTAAAAATTCTAGTTCCGAAAAATAGCACTCGAAAATTCAATAATTTATTTTAGACGAATTCACAAACTACATTTTTAACGTTTTTAATGTAAAATGCTTAATAGCCACTCATTGTCCTAGCCGCTAATCAAGTCAATAGCCTAGTCAGTAGTCCCATCAATAACTTTTCCGTGTATCGCTTCTTGTTTTGTGGCAAATATTAAATAAGAATAGTAAACAAGTTGGCTACTGAAAGCTTAAATATTTATTCACAGGAAAATGTCTTGCATACATTAAAAAATATGAAGAAAAACAGTGCCAAAATTAGTAAATATATGGTTAAACAACTGGTACGGGGCCAATCGGGAAAACATGTTCAAAACTAAATCCGTTAGTTTGAAGACCGAGGGATAACATGCAGGCAAGTTGAATATCTTGGATAGGTGTCAGTTTCCTCTACGTCACACATACTATGTGGTGGTTAAAATATCACACTTATAAGCAGGGATTATACTACAGTTTAAATTGAATAGGAATAGGAAATTTTTGCATTTCAATTTCCACTTTTGGATTCAGACTTCATAATCATAATTGTATTCCGACTCCTATTCTCCTACTTATCATTGTATTTCAATTCATATTCCCACTTTTGGATTTATACTTCCTCATAAGAATTTTTATCATAATCATATGTTTTGTTTGGGCCTATACCCGTCTGTACAATTTCATCATGAGGATTGTAAGAATTCAACGACATTAAGTACAACTGAAAGTGGAATATGATATTGAGCACAATTTACAGTTTTTACAGTGAAAACGAGATGGGTGCATTAAATCTGCCCCCTAAACGGTTATAGCAACGAGTAAAAGCATGTGCTTTAACGTACACTACCAGGCGCTTTAAAAAACACTGTTATGCAATCAGTTACACCCCCGAAATCGTATTCGGGGTAGGGAGCTTCAGCGTTAAGGAATTTTGATTTGGTTCCAAAGACAAATCGGCGTTTTTTAAAGAGATGTACATGGATTCGTTTCAACATTGCAAAAAAATTGCATTACGAACATACTTTTCTGCTTAAAAATTGTCGAAAAATCATATTTTTGCATATATCGACCTGTACATGAATATCTAGTACATTTTTCGTCCCAGACTCAATTAACAGTGACGTACTGTCATCCCAGGCTGACAATTTTCCAATTTGAGTCTTGCTATACATTTTTTAATTAGTAAGACTTGATCAGGTTTCGTGTGACTAAACTAAGTAGATGGAAAATAATTAGAACACATTTATAACATATAAAGTCTTTTCTGACTTCTAAACGTCTGACCAAGCACAATAATTGGGAGCTAATATTTAGTAATCAAATGATATACAGTAAAGTGAACACTTATCATACCTTTCATTAAATGCAAATCTTGACATAAAACTTATTTCCCATGAAATCTTTAAAGACGTTTTACCTTTAAAAATAGTAAAATAAAACAGAAGAAGAAAAACTTCATACACAGTGAAAACTCCATCATCATGCCCGATGAAAAGTTTAAAATAAAATTTAGTTGAACCCCACGCCCAATCTCGTGTACGCGCATTATGGTGTTCTGTATAAATATTTACTGACCAAAAATGTGCTTTAAATTGATCAACGAATTAATTAGCTTGTATTTTGTCATATTCACATAGAATAGCAATGCAATGATACGATTTAAAAAAGTAGAGACTACTTAAAGGAACAAATATGTACATAGTGGGATGATTTTCAGTTTTATTATTACCGACGACTTTAGAGGACATGTTTTTTGAAATAACAGTTTTTATTGTCTAGCTTTCGATTTCCAACGAATATCTTCTTCAGCACAATTTTAAAATGATTGCACAATGAAAGGGAACACGACATTTTTGGAATATGAAATGCACTTACCTTTGATAAATGAATACATATATCGATCAAATATATGAATACATATTTGAATTACAACAATTTACTGAAAGCATTTTGTATTGATCTATCAGTTTTTATATAACAGTAAGCTTTAAGGCACTAAGAAATTCATCGTTAACTACTAGCAGTAATTAACATGTAAAAAATCATAATAATACAAATGCGCGTACACGAGATTGGGTGTGGGGTTCAACTAAATTTTATTTTACACTTTTCATCGGGCATGATGATGGAGTTTTCACTGTGTATGAAGTTTTTCTTCTTCTGTTTTATTAAATTCTTTCGTTTATCCTTTTGTAACCTTCAATTTTTGAAGTTTAAAATATAAAACCGTTCAAGTGTGAAAAAATTTATACTTCAAATCTAGTATAAATCCACGCATAAGGAAATGTAATCTAAGCATGTTAATAATTACCTCCAATTCCAAAAACAAATTGAACATCACCGCGCCCCTGGAAATAACTTTTTCTTCCCGGTATCCAGTTGTACTCAAAAAATTTCCCGATGAACACAATTTCAAAAATTTCCCGCAAGATATATAACGAAAGGACACGGAACTCTTGAATTGATTTTAGATCTGGCAGAGTTGACTTATTACATTTTGACATTTCTATGTACACATTTTACAAGAAAACGTTGCACGGTAAAATGATTTGGCAAACATAATGAAAAGAAATAGTGGGAAATTTGTTTAACAAAAAGGGGAAAATTCGTATGAGAATGGGAAAATTTTCTATGTATTAGCAATTTTTTAAAGTGACATTGGAAAAGTTTTGTACGAAATTTAGGAGGATTTTGTATAAATCTGGGATTTTTTAAAAGATTTGTGAAAATTTTGTATAAATTTGAGGGAATGTTTGTATAAATCTGGAAATCCTTGTGTAAAATAGAAAACTATTATTTTCGAAAGAGATAATCTTTTTCGTCCTGGGAAAAATCTGCAATCGTCTCTGGGATTATCGTAATAAATATCGGTGATCCAAAAATATGAATCTTCCCGTGTATAGGAGTATTTTTCCAGGGATAACCGAGTACTTGTGCAACAAAACTCTGTATTTTGTTCCCGAAGTGTACTTTTAGAGTGCAGCTCACATTTAGTGTACTTAGTTGCAAACGGGCAGTCAACCGGGCAACAATATAATGGATAGTTGTAGGAGCAGTTTTATTTTTTTATATCCCCCAAATTTTCCCTCATAATCTAGAAAACGTTCCAAACCTTTACAATAGACATTGTCATAATTGCATAACTTCCATATGCCCTACTACAGTAACCAACCAATATTTTCAAACATTAACACAACTAAATAAACAATTTTATTGCGAATTATCAAGTTGTCCGGTTGCAGTAAAGAAAGTTATCTAAGATTTTATGCCACTTTGGAGTTGAGTTGAATTTTTTTGCCTCTTAGTTAAACCCTTAAGCCATACAAACAATTATTTTCTAAAAATGAAAGGATGACTAAAATATCATTAACTGGATGTAATCATTGTCACAAATCACGTGTAAAAGTATGAAGCCATTATGAAGAAATCCAGAGTTAAGTGCTAAATACCTGTAAATTATGCTGCATACAATTATGGCGACTGTTTTTGGAAAGTGTCTAAAATTTTGTTTTTCCATCTTGAACATGGTTATTATTTATGGTTATTTTTTATAAAATTTTGTAGGTAGTAAAATTCATTGGTTTATTTGGACCACCAATTGGAGAAATGGTGACTGTAAGCAGTCAATTTCATAGTTATTTTCTCCATTTTGTCGACTTTGACCGTCATCTCACCGGTATCGCAACGGCCAAAGGGGTTAACTACTTCTTTTTTTATTTCGACCATTTCCGCCTGTTTGACTAAAGCTGAGTGTTTCGGATTCACTACCACTATCCATTATATTGTTGCCTGATTGACTGCCCGTTTGCAACTAGGTACACTAAATGTGAGCTGCACTCTAAAAGTACACTGCGGGGACAAAATACAGAGTTTTGTTGCACAAGTACTCGGTTATCCCTGTAAGAATACTCCTATACACGGGAGGATTCCTATTTTTGGATCACCGATATTTATTACGATAATCCCATAGACGATTGCAGATTTTTCAATATACGAGAAAATACATGCCTTTTGGTATTGTGTCATGTAGCAATTTTACTTCCGTTTGGGTTTTTAAATTGTCTTCGAGAGTTTTCACATGGTGCTTAGTAAATGCATGTTGGTGACCGTCATTTTCATCCCAATCAATTCATCCCCATCAATTCATCCCAATCAATTCATCCCCGTCAACTCACCCCCTAATTGATGGGGATGAATTGATTGGAATGAGTTGATTTGGGGATGAATTGAATTGAATCCCCGAATTAGGGTCCGGAGTCTTTCAGGAATGAAAGGAAAAATGTCTTTCATTCCTTTCCATTCCTTTCCTTCCATTCACCTGAAAGGAATGAAAGGAATGACATTTTTCAAAATCTGAAAGACTTTGAAAGACATCATTCCTTTTGAAAGACTTTGAATGAAAGGAAGGACAATAATGAAAGACTTTGAAAGACTCCGGACCCTACCCCGAATCATTTAATCCCCGAATCATTTCATCCCCTAATCAATTCATCCCCGTCCCTTAATCCCCAATCATTTAATCCCGGAATCATTTAATCCCCAATCATTTCATCCCCAAATCATTTAATCCCCAATCATTTAATCCCCAACTCAGTTAATCCCCAAATCACTTAATCCCCAATCATTTAATACCCAAATCATTTAATACCCAAATCATTTAATCCCCAAATCATTTAATCCCCAAATCATTTAATCCCCAAATCATTTAATCCCTAAATCATTTAATCCCCAAATCATTTAATCCCTGAATCACGAATATTCCCAATCTGTTAATTTCCTAATCTTTGTATACCCATCTTTTTAAACCCAAATTATTTCTTACCCAAATCATTTTATGCCCCCTCCTAACAAGACTGTTCCCCGTGGTAATATATACACAGAATAGAAAATAATGAAAAGCTCGCAAGGATACTAATTTCCTAAAGAATATACAATCATACAATTGGACATGAGTTTGGTAGTTTGGTTGTGAAACAATATTCTGAAATTCAACTTGAGCAACAATTCTGAATTTCAAAAATTTGAAATTCGACTTGGGTTCGATTCCTAAACGAGTGAAATTCGACTTGGGTTTAATTCCTAAACTAGATTTTTGATATTCGACTTGGGTTCGTTAGAGCTTCCAAAAATAGACGGAAGGACCAGACAAAACTAACTTGCTTAAGGTCACATGTCAATAAAAGATAAAACTTGTACAACGTAATTTGAAGAAGAAAATTTTTCAAAAACAATGTTAAACATTAACATAAGTTTCCAAACATATTACCAAATTCGGAAAAATTAATGATTTTGGAAAATTCGTGATTCAGGGAGTAAATGATTTGGGGATGAAATGATTTGGGGATTAAGTGATTCCGGGATGAAATGATTGGGGATTAAACGATTTGGGGATTAAATGGTTTGGGGATGAAATGATTGGGGATTAAATGATTCCGGGATTAAATGATTGGGGATTAAATGATTCCGGGATTAAATGATTGGGGATTAAGTGACGGGGATGAATTGGTTAAGGATGAAATGATTCGGGGATTAAATGATGGTGATTAAATGATTGAGATTAAGTGATTGGGATGAAATGATTGGGATTAAAGTGTCGGTCACCGGCTGGGAATTGGACCGAATAGTATATTCTTAAAGGATGGCTGGCCAATAGAATTGTGACTATAAGTGTGATCAAATCAACTGATGACTGATCTGGTGAATGAAACTGCTTGGAGTTGGGAGGGGAAAGCTAAACAGAAGAATGATTAAATAATTGATCTCGCTGTGATTAAAATGCAGTTGTTCAAACAATAAGTAAAAAATAAATTCATCGTTTATCGTTTCACAACTTTTTGGCTTGATCCACTTTTATTTGTTTACCTTACTTCCGGGAGGGGCACCAGTCAGAGGATGGTTGAATAGAACAATTTCATACAGTACAGCAGGATTCCTACCGTAGGACCAAGCAGAGATGCAAAATCCGTGCATCCTGGTTGCCGGGAAATTTTTAAAAATATGCAAAAAATTTGGGAAATTTTCACAAACTTGTACTAAAAGTAGTAGAAGTAGTGGTAAAAACCTCGAAAATTGGGGGACATTTTGCCTCCGGTTGTCGGGAAATTTTAAGGTCCCGGACGATTTTGCATACCTGTGACCAAGGTGGGTAACTATGTGCAAAGGGATCAGGCCTAGGCCACTTCACTCGGATCGATCCCAAATGGACCGTCAATACCACCACCGCGGCCGAATCCTCACCCTCTTCTAATCGCACCAGTGCAAGGATCGCCTCTTACCTCTACGCATGCCACCCCTTCCGCCAAACATTTCTTTTCTATCACCGCATCAACCACACCAAATAATATCAATCCCAGAGGAAACGCGGGAAACTTATCTCAAACAAAAAAGAGAGGTAGCATGACTGTTTTTACCCCTTAACATGGATCATACCACTTCCTCCATAACCTCCTTGTCTTCGTCATGCTTAAACTACAGGAGCTCATTTATCCTCCTCACACTAACGTTCATCCTCTATTCTATTCATTTTGATGTGCACTAAAAAGTAACTGATCAGTTGCAGTCACGTGCATGCATTTAAAGGACAACTCCTCCACGGTAAAATCTGTATCTGCGGAGAATCTGGTGGAGATGTAGGTAGCTAACCTAGTGATACATTCAGCTCATGAACGCAATTTTTCAAATGCGAAATAAATTTTTGATGCTTCAGCTATGCTATATTTGAAAACCAATGGTACCCGGGAACTTTTACAGAGTGTACTAGAAAGTGCAGCTAGGTGGTTTTTGTAGCGAGAGCTTCCCAGCTCTTTATATGAGGTACGAACAAGGATTAAACAGTTCATTTATAAACGACATGTACATTCTGTAAATATCGGAAGCCTGCAGTTGACATGCTGAAATTGCCGAATCAATTAGAAAAACATGGATGATTAACCTAGCCAGTATTTAATTTGTCGCAAGATTATTTGTAAAGCTGGTGGCGTCAAAAAGCAGCAACTTTTTAAGAACATACAAAAATATATGTTGGTTTACTGAATGCTTCGTGTCAAATGCTCCTTCTTTCTTAGCAATGCTCTTACATTCAAGCCGAGGCAACTTTGCAGATATACGTTTTAAGCGGACATTAAACAGATAACAATTATTTTTTGCAGTTTTCCCATTGAGACTCAGAATCAGAAGGACAATCAGAGTAATTTAGTAAAGTAATCTGGTTTCTTCGTAACAAATTGGATATGATAAAATCATATTAAGAACAGAAAAGTCGGCCAGAGACAGCTACTCGATTATTATTTGAGTAGTGCCAGATAAATTTGAAAGTAACGAATGCAAAGTCCGATTTCATACAATCTGCGATACCACAGTTACTGCTCCAAAACGTATCTACTGTAGAAACTAATGCGCTTCAAAATTTACTTCACAATAATTGGAGCGCAGCTATTGCATAAAAGTCAGAAATTCTGACTCAGAATTAAGGGAAATCTCATTTCAATGATTGAGCTTCTGTAGTTCAAGCTTCTCGAAGACAAGGAGGTTATCAAGGTAGTGGTCAAAGTGAAGGATGTTATCCATGTCAAATGTATTTTCTCCAGGATGCTGCTTCCTTTTTCTGTATGTAAACATTGTTTATCATGTGTCCGTTAGGAATGGATTGTTTGGTGGTTGTGGTGGCGCCGGTGGTTCTGGAGGAGGAATGTCTGGCGGAAGGGGTGGAATGAGTAAAGGAGGTAGAGGTAAGAGGCTATATTTGCGCTGCTACTACTAGAAGTGGAGGAGGATTTGACCGCGGTGGGAATTCTACCGGGTACGGTAGAATTCCCACCGCGTGGTGGTGGTCCACTTGGGGGTTCTCATGGGATCCGAGGGAAGTGGCGTAGGCCAGGTCCCCTTCGACAGAATTATCCACATACCTACAGTAGGAATCCCACTTTACTGCAGAAAATGGTTCTAGTAACCCTCCAATCATCCGCTTACTAGTGCCTCTACCGGCAGTAGGGTAAACACATAAAAGCGGATCAATCCAATACGTTGTGATACGATAAACTAAATACAGCAGCAGGTTAATCGTTTTAATAGAACGGTTTTATACAAAAATATATTATTTTACTGACAATTACGTACGTACTGACAAGTAATTAGATTACAATTTGACGCAAACGGAGTTTTACAGAAGATATTTTACTATCACCAACCAACTTTTCCTTTGTATCTCCACCCTTGCTTTTATACATATTATAATACAGCTTTAAATTAACAAGGGAATTGAACTAAACACTAAATAAAGTCAACAAGTAAGTTTGTAAATTAATTCGAAATTTGATTAACGGAAAACCCATATTGTTTTGTGATGATTCAGCTTCGCTCAGTTTGTTTCTGGAATTAAAGGAAATTTATTTCCAATTAGGTTGTAATTTCTCCTTTTACTGCGACTGATAATGTAACTTCCAAATATTATATAAGGAACCTACAATGTTTAGCTTGCCTGCGGGGTCTCCCACGGTCTTAAAACTGAATGGATATAATTTTAACTTCTTTTTTCAGTTGGACCCCAACCTGGCTTTTAATCATATATTTGCTTACGACAGCATTTTGCTAATGTTCATTAAACCTTGTGAACAGGTAACTAAACTTCTACTAATAAACTTTGTGGACTATCCTGGTTTTAAACGTAAAAAATTGTAATTAGTAAATCGCGTTTGGCAAAAAATATAATAGTTTATTGAAACTAAGAGCATTACCTGGAAGTGTTCGTGATGGGTCTGTGTACAAACAATATGTATTGAGGCTTGAAAATTTTACCGAAACGCGCTGACAACAAAGTTTAATATATGTCGAAATCTTTTTACAACCAAACAATTTTTTTGTGTAGAATGTAGATATGTAGAACACAATCAAAATTTTTATTTTAATAGAGTCCAATTTTTGCACTAAATTGGCTTTCAAAAACTACTCATCAGTTGCAGTCACTTGCATGCAATTACTGGACAACATCTTTAGAACCAGCTGGAAGCGGTGAGGTTGAGCTGGATGTAAGGAAGGCTGTAGAATTATCGGTTAAGCAAGCAAAAAGGCTTTGGCGGGGAAGGAGAATGGACTCGAGGTATCACGTATAAGAGTTGCAGGGAAAGCGAAATAATTAGAGGAGAAAGCGTAGGAGCTGAAGAGAGGTGATCGGAAGGGGAATGGAGCGGGTTTCTGGGCGGAGGAACTTGGAATGCAGATCGGGGACAAAAGGACCAGGCTGGATTCTTGGACAGAGACGGAGTTCGAAAAAGAATAATTTTGAAGGGGTCCACGTTGAGGAGAAATAGTCCGGGGCTGTGTTCTGGAGGAGGTGGAGGGACAAAAGGTAGGAAGGCAGGGATTTTGGAAGATTTTTAAGGATTGCTACCGCTAGGAGAAAGAGCCAGTTCAGAAGTGCTTCTGCAGACAATAGGAGGACACTGAGAAGGGCTAAAGTCCTTGTGTAGAGGAGGAGAAACCGAGAATTAGGAGAGGACAACCGGTGCCTCCTCAGTTGGAGTTGGAGTTGGAATTCGATTGCCGACTCTCCCCTCTTAAAAATTAAATGATTCTTTTTGGAATATTTAAGGTTTAGGTTTTCTACTAGGTCTGAAGTAATGAATCATAGCAAAATAAAAACAAAATAAAAATGGTTTCCCTTTCCCTTGCTTCTTCAGGATTGAACTTCTATTGGAATAAGTGGAGTAGAGTATGACCACATGCATCATAATCAAAAAATACCAAAATCACAAATAACCTGCAAAATTTAACACCTCCTAAATTGCAAGCTTATAGAGTACGCGCCATTTATCCTATACACAATATCAGTTATATTGTCGAAAATTCTTTTAATTCCAGGCTTGTCTAATCACGGATTAGAACCACCAATCCTTAATCTGGGATTAATGATTCAGTTAATCACTTGATCATCAATCCCACTTAAGATTTTTCGCATTTAATCACAATCACTAATCCCGAAACCAGCAACTTTTAATCATCGCTTGATCACTAATAATTACTGAGGTCCTTCCTCCATGTAGCTGTTTTTTTATTACCTATAGCTAAAGTAATAAATTGACAAGAATAGTTGATATACAGTTTTTAAAAACTTGTTAAAATATGTACCTCTGATGTATTGTTTGAAAATGTATTTTTTCTTCCTCTATTACATTGCAAAAGTAAGTAGTCTAGAAAAAAATTTAATCACTAATCCTAATCCAACTTACATTTACGTTTAACATTTAATCAGCAGTGATTGGGATTGATGTTAATCACCAATCACTAGTAGGAGTCAACGGCAACGATTAATCGTCGATTATAAGCTACTTTTAGATTAATTTTAATAGCCTCTCAAAAGTAGATGAATTTTGAAAAATAATCGCTCATTTCTTGTCCTTGACTACTACTAACTGTTCAAAAAAGAGTCTTGATTTAATCATAATCACTAATCACCAGACAATATGGCGGTGATTAGACAAGCCTTAAATGATTAAATTAATTCACATATGATTTTCTGCATGTCTTAAAACCGCTAATGTGCCACACTAGTGCAATTCATTCAACCCAAAAATGAACCAAAAAAGCATCGATGCTCGGGTTTCCAAATAAAAATAACAGTTTCTTATTTGAAATTACCCAGAACGTTTTGCAATAAGACGACTTCTTTACCCTCGGTTAAATGAGGTA
The DNA here is from genome assembly GCA_029691765.1 of Entomobrya proxima. Taxonomy (NCBI): domain Eukaryota; kingdom Metazoa; phylum Arthropoda; class Collembola; order Entomobryomorpha; family Entomobryidae; genus Entomobrya; species Entomobrya proxima. Next base: position 52,695,868 of record CM056171.1, on the reverse strand, counting down.
GTAGTAGGCGGACAGTTCCTGCTTGCTCCTTCCACACGCAGTGTTTACCGTTCTTCTAGATCCGGTGGGGGAACCAATACTTTGAGAATTGGATATGGGCGTCGTCCACTAATTACGTCACTTTAAAAACCCGATTGTTCGAGTGACCTACTGACCCCTGTCACTATTTGTTAACATTGTAAGATAGGGCACTTCACAAAGGCCGTCACTTAACACGAGTGACCCACCGACCCCTAAAGGCTAAAAGTGATGTCATTAACGGATGACGCCTAGGTCTATTTCTTATACAGGTTAATTGGTGGTTAGCTTTGTGAATAGGGACCAGCCTGGTCCGACCAGGCCTTCCTACTTTACCTCCCACGGATCCGTTTTCTCCACTGCCAACAGAACGCGGTTCTCCTTCAAAAGATCGCCACCAGCCGCCTCGAAGGTACGTAGGTGGACCACCTCCGTGGCCATATCATCATAGCAGGGCAAGGATGGCCACTGCCTTGTGGTAATCTATACATTCGATACAATTCGATTTCACCCGATTTTGCCATACATTATTCCTCCATAACCGACAAACAATCCCGAATCCCGGAGGGCACATGGAAACATAAAGGAAAAGAGAAGCAGACCAGAGATGACTATTGTAGACCCAGTTGTCACTTGACCACAACCTCGATAAACTCCTCGCTTACTTCTAGTTTGAACTACAACAGGAGTTCTGTTATGCAGGCGCTAAGTGACGCCCGTGCCAGCCCGTGATCGTCACGGGGGCCGGGACCTGTAGGGGGCCGGGACCTGTAGGGGGCCGGGAAATTTTGGAGATCGAAAAGAAAAAAAGAAAGATCAGATACAGGAAAATGGCATGCCCAGTACTAACGTTGTTTTTACAAATGTACAAGTGCAAGCCTGTATGCATTACATAAGAGAGAGTTTAACAGCGTTTTCATAAAAGCTCACTAAAGGGCATGAATATTTTATCTAAACTAATGGAGCAATCTACAATATCAATAAAATACATATCAAGCCCAGTCGTTATATAAATAAGTTGGTTGGTATGGTACCGAGACGTTTAAACAACCTATTATGCTGAGATATTTTGCTCACCCAGAAGAGCAAAGAATCCTACCTGAAATTTAATAACCACCAAACCTTTGTATCACAAAGCTTGCTACTTGAATTATAATGGATGTTTTCAACAGCATTTTCAGCGGCTAATCTATTAAGCCATTTACATTTCCCTTGGTTGGTGATGTTGACGTGGACAAAAACCGCTTTTGTTTATGACTACATGTACTAGCACAGATTTTCCCCTTAAAATTATATAGTATTTTATAAAAAAGGTTTGAAATATTTCAAGGTTTGATATCTAGTCAGCTCTTCCACAACAATATTTAATTTTTATGCAACACTGGAATTTATGTAACAAGAGTATACTGCGTACAATAAAAACTTTCTTTAACCGATTTGTATGTATGTATAATTAACGCATTTTCAGAACCTATGAGCTTCGGTCTGGTTTATGAAATGTTCTCATACATATATCATCGTATGTTAATGTTTCCATGCAAATGTAGTGTAATACTAATACTGTAAAATGCGGTTTACTGTAAAGCCGTCGAAACATAGATGTCGAACTATAACAGAAATACAATCATTTTCGATTCGGTCGATTTAAAAAGCCATTCAACCGAGTTGCCTGTAAAGTATTTTTTTGAAAATAAAAATGCATGTATATAAACCGAAATTTATTTCACGGGGGCCGGGACTTTGCTCACTTAGTCACTGCTGTTATGCTTCAAACACGTCATGGCACACCCGACATACCTAACCTAGCAAGTGCATCTCCGTATCTAACAACAAAACGCTAAGTTTGAAGGTAAATGATAACTCAAGGAATATGCCATTTCATTTTTTCATTCTCAGAGATTTGTGTATTCTTTCAATACGTACGATGGACTGCATAGTATTCAATTGGAAATCTTGTGTATCAAAAACAAAAACACTTTGTTTTATCAATACGCCAAAGTTAATTCACACTAGCTTCCTTGCACATAATATTCTAAAGGTTAGTTGTATTTGTTGAAACTAGCGATTCAATTACTTACAAACTACGGTATAAAGAAGTGTACCTCGTCGCCAGTTCTTTCTACTTTTGACTAGACAGTAATACCTTTCTACATTCACAAGTTCATAGAACGGTATTATACCAATTAAATAGCTGCGTTCTGAACATATGTACTTGTCCTGAAAGGCGTTTTATATGTTCAAAGCAGGGCATCTAACCTGACTCGCCGTCGAAAAATCGTCTATAGGTATTAAGATTTTCATTCTTGTACCTTTGTTTCCCGACGAATTTGAATGCGTAAAATTAGGCCAATCCCCCAAGCTAATAAACAAAACTGTATACAGAATGCACAATAAAATCCCAATGAATCATAAAAATATGTTTCTTTTGTTACCCTTACGTTTTGTGCTTGTAAATTTCTAGGAAACTTGAGTGGTGAGAACATTAAGGGGGAAATCATAAGGATTAGAAAAGGAATGTGCGGATTCAGCATTGCAAGTTTCAATGCATACTTATTTCATTGTGTTTGGCTTTATAAAAACGTCCCTTTACCAGGTTTAGAATAAACAAAGACTTTTGTTCCGCTTGAACAATGCTGTGGGTATTGAAATCGATTGATGCTTTTTCAGAGTATTATCTAAGTACTTTGTCACACGTAGGGAAATTCGTGCCTAAAACAAAATTTAGTGTATTTAAGTAGGTAGGTATTAAAAGAGTTTGGTGGTTCAAAGGGTATCGCAGTGAAACGTTTTAAATTTATTGCAATATTATGTTTTATTGTTTTTTCATGAAGTGTAATAGAAATGCGGACGGACAAACGTTGTAGCCTGCTTGTGTGTACATTTATAGACTTAATAGCTATACACATTCTTTTGTAAAATCGCAGGGTATTGCGCAATAAGAATTTAAGAAAATTGATGAATACAATTTTTGGCGTAGTCAACTCATCAAGAATAACAAGAATTATATATTATAATGTATAGTGTAGTTAGAGTTATTACACACCCGAGTCTAATGGAAGTCCAACTAATGCATAAACAGATTGAATATATTACAACTTAATAGATTAGTGTTAATTTTTTTTATATGGTCCTACTCGAAGTGTATAATATTCTAACCTAGCTTTAAAATAAATTATAAAGGCTTTAACAACAGGAAAGGTAGTTACGAAAATCATTACCAATTTAAATCCTAATGCAAGTTTTAAACTGTATACAATCCCAGCAACACATAGTGTAAAACTGAGAGACGCAAACATAAAGTGTAATCTAAGTTATCTCTTAGCTTAACAAAATTTAAAAATAAGTGTTTAATAATTTACATGTGTATTAAAAAATTTGTATGGCTAAATTATAGTCAGACCGAAAATAACTTTTCTCAATTTCTCCATATCCTTGAGACATTTGAACCACCAAACACTTCAGATTGTTCATCCAATTCCAAATATTTGAACTCAATGGATTATCTAAAAACTGCCAAAACTGTATGGTTTTATAACGCAATCTTGAAATTTTCTTTTGAATCTCTTCTTTGCAAAAGTTTATCAAACAGACCGATATGCCCAATATACGTAACGTGTCACTCATAGCCAACAAAAAATCCAGATTGCACACATGTTCTACTTTCAAACGCAGTTCTGAAATTTTCGACAGATTTAGCCAAATGTTATCCAAGCAATCAATCAAATAATTGTCCTGCCACGAGTGGTACTGTGGCGAGCTATATATACCTTTTTCAAAGTATCCTGGCCAAGCTTTTCCACAAACGCAAAAGCCCTTGGCCATGTCATGTCAACTGTGTACGTTTCAAATGTTAAATAAAGTTCTTCTAGTGCCAATCGTTCTGCCCAACTTTCTAATTGTCTTTAATGCGGTGTCCAAACAACACACATTTCTAACTTTTTTACATTTCTGAGTAGCTCCAAACAATTTGCTGTTAAATTGGAATTTTGATGATGAGGAAAGCCGTGAACATTTTCTATCTGCGGATTTGTTTCAAATATTTCTTGAACAATTGGAAATGGCAAATCATCAACTACAACAGTTTTTAAATTTCTATTTACTAGTAAACGATTTGCCTGAATATATTTGGACAATTCTTCCCAATCTCCAGTGGAATTCCAATTTGAGCTAATTCCAGCACAGAAGTATAACATTTTAAGATTTGGCGTAAATTCTAACAGTTTTTTGACAGTAAAATAAGTTTTCATGCCATTGTCTACACCATCAAATATGCCAACATTTAAAAACTGAATGTAATGTCCATACTTGGAAAATAGTGAGAGAATATTCGAGTTTTGCGCATGACCATTTGCCATGTAATTATTGAAAATAAAAGACACAAAACCGCTTGGAAATGGATTCTTGCTGTTTGAGAAGAGTTCAAGAAACTTAGTTGGCGTTTTCCTTTGATCATCAAGTTCTACCCGAAGGTCATTGTAATGCAATTGGGTTACATATAACTTTGTAAACAGTGTCCAACTACCTTCAAAAGTTTTAAGAAATTGGTCAATGGTTTTGTTCCACAACTTGCAGGTCAGTCTGAGGTTCATAGTCCAACGAAGTTGTTCATGTTTAAAATATCTCTCGGGGGAGTTCATGTATTTTCTGCAACGTTCCACTTGACGTTCCAAATAACATGCAAGAATCGGCCACACAAATGCAAATTGATGCCTGGGTTGAATAAGAGATTCAAAGAACGGCGACGTGGCACCAATATTTTTAACCATATCCGCCTTGTCAAATTTATCCAGTATTAGGATCCATAGCTGCAAACCCACATAAATAAAATACATAAGTTAACACATTTTGGATAAACAAATGGAAAAAATTAAGATGATTTACCTCTTTTGGAAATATTTGTAATAAGCTGACTTCATCGCCTGGGTTGTTCTGATAATTGGATTCCATCATTAATATTGATCTGTACCAAAATGTTATGCGAAACTACTAACCAGTGTGGACGTGTGCCCATTACCCACGGGTTGGCTGACCCAGTAAAACCCGGGTTTTTGGGTACCCAGCCCACCCCGTTTTGAGAGTGGGTTTTGGGTAAAAGTGGGTTTTTATAAAAAGTATTGTAAAAATACAATTTTTTGTAAATAATTAACCTTTTAGCTGCACATAATATCCAAATATTCATAGTTTTTGCTTTCACAAATCGTTTATTACGTGATTTTCTGGCTAAGCTACTGCCTTTTGGGGTGCCAAATTCTTGGCAATTGCAGATTGTAGTCCATAGTATGGCAATACCCACCCATACCCAGAAATACCCACTTTTACCCAAAAACCCAGATAAACCCGGGTGGGCTGGGTTTTTGTGAAAAACCCGCGGGTTTCGTCCACTCTGCTACTAACAGATAACCTACTATTTAAAAAAATAATTGAGTCAATAAATTGCTGGAAATTTAATAAAATACTTTCGAGATTTCGAAAAACGAGATTTTGTGCTTGTGTACGACCACCGCAAAATACTATTACTTCTGAAGACTGTATACGGAGTGCTTCTTTACAGATACCAAAATGAAAACCGATTTAAAAAGACATATATGCAAGAGAAATTCTTTTTTTGCCTTTTTGTCTGAAAAATATATGAGGAGAGTATTCAAAGATGGGTGAGCACAATACCACGAAAGGACTTTAGGTACTAACGAATAGAAAAAGGTTGGTGCAAAGAAAGGATTTTATAGAAAATACTATTAAAAGTATCATAATCGTAGCATGCATGAATATGCATTTTGGCTACCACATACCACATGAAGTCCATAGGAGGTTTTTATAGCTGTCTGTGTGCACTCTGGATAGGTATATTTATAGAATTTTTCTCGGGAGTGAAGAAGTCAGCATTCAGGAAACCTTCTTAATGCAGCAAAATGAAGTGCTACTGTATATAGAAACTTACCTAAATACACTCAAGTTCCTTATGTTATTGTACTTCTAACTTGTCTATGTCTCCACTACGGAGACTTCAGTTTTCTTGCCCTTGTACACTGCAAATACAATGGGTGTATTTTAGCGGAGCAACTTAGAATCAACTGGTTTATTCCTTCATGAAGCACAAGCAAATTACATACATTATTCACATTTACTGTTAGATAAAACTGTCCAAAACCTGTTCATTCATTGTTTTGTTTTGCTGCAATTGCCAAAACCGCCAAAACCCAAAACTAGTGCACTTTAGTCAGCCCCAAAAAGTACCAAAGAAAGAACTAAATCTCAGGTTGTAAAGTAAATTAGCAATGCAATTTGTTAAGCATTTGCACTGAAAACACGTAGTTATTTTTTGTGTTGATTCGACAACACTTGATTTTTAGCTGAGATGGTGGTAGTGTTTCATATTAGCAGATACATAAACCTGAAAAGCGATTTGTCGGATGAATAAGTGATATTCAACTATAATTTTCGTAACCACAGATTAAACATACCTTGTTGTAGTTTGCCCCTGTTCCTGAATTCAATTGGATTAATCTAATTGTTATTTGCTTTTTCTCAATTTAATTGCAGTTTATTTCTCCTCTTGTGATATGTTGGACATGCTCTGAAGATAAATGTCACCTTGATTAAATTGGGCTAAAATATCGAGTTACAGTTACGTAAATTCTAAGTTTTTTCGCAGCTTTTCTATCTATTGATAGAGTTACTATCTAAAACTCTCTGACTTTCAACGGACAAGCGGAGCTAGCTCAAGTACACGTTTTTGAGGGGAATATTTTACTAAAGGCTTCCTAGCCAGATGGTTAAGCGTCCGACTTTTTGCATAGGGGCACTAGTTCGAATCCCGGAGAAGGAAAATTTTTGCTATTCGAACTCGTGCCTCAGATGCAAAAAGTCGAATCCTTAACTATAAGGCTGGGAAGCCTCTCAAAAAATTATAGCTCAAATAACTTGTACTTGAGCTAGCTCCGCTTGTCTGTTGAAATCACGTAGAGTTTTAGACAATTACTCTATCAATATCTATCTATATAATCTAGTTATGGCAAAGTATTTAGTCGTGCTTTGAGAGGCAATTGCTTGTCCATCATCCTAAGGAAGTGGTACCAACCGGGATGCCAAAAGGAACCATTGCCCAAGACACCAGCAAGCCGACAGCTTCCTCCAGTGACGGAATACCTCATGTCTTTGCTTCGAAGCCAGTTTTTAATATAGCGGTTCTGTGGTTTTACATTTACATTTCCAACCTGCCACCTTGAGGCTGCTCCCCTCCGTCTCCGCCCCAACCTGTTATACGTGGGGCCTCAACCTCCAACCAAATAAAGTTATTTTTGGAGCCATGGTGCCCTGTTCGCATGGATTTTCCAGTCAATTCCTTTCTCCTCGTTATGCTTATCACTATGAGTGAAATTTTATTTGAGCTTGGTGGGCCACTGGAAACTGGACTATGACACTGGACCAAACCGAAATTTGACACCGGAAGATTTGCCCAGTTACTGAAGAAGATGAGCATTCTATTGCCCATAAATTGCCAAAGGATTGTACAGGTGTGCATGACCACTTATAAGCAGCTAAACGTCCTTTCAAAAGCTTTGTAAACATACGCTAGACATCAAATCGATTTTTGCGCTTATTGCAATCTATTTGCTACCTAAATTGGAGCTGATAAGATTGATAAAATAATATTTGTACGATGTGCCAATGCGCTATGCATTGCTTTTTATAAAAACTGGAGTGCAGCTGTTGCATAAATTCATGTTTCAAGCAATTGTACAACAACCGGAGACAGATGGACATGCCGGACCGGAATATGTATTCTAGAATCGATTGACAGGAAAGTTTGATCTATCAACTAAACTGTACGTTCATTCTGTAAATTTAGTGCTGTAGATCAGGTTATGTAGTAGGTGAACCAAAGTTATGAACCTCCTCCATCGTTGGACCAACACGAAAAAATGCCTAGATTGTAAATATTTCAAACAGTTAAAAATTTAACGGCTACTTGCGGCATGATTTGGAAATTAAATGGTGGCTAAGGGGAATTAAGGTGCCTATGGTTTAAATGGATAGATAGCTCAACTCATCTTACCTTCGCCCGAATTTACCTATCTTATCCAATTCCAACTTTTTTTGGGAAATAATTCAATTCTGTCTTCAAAAATCCAAAATCCATTTAAACACTTATTTTGCCAAATATTCCCCTCGACCCCCAAACAAAATCATCCTCCTTGTTTTCAAAGATGTGTAATTCGCATCAAAGCAAACTTATAGCTTGGTTCCAACAAAACGTAGTAGACAAAAACATTTCATAAGAAGAGTAAACGGGCTTTACGGATGATGATAGAGATTTTTTAAAAACTCAAGCTTTCAAAATTTATTCAATTTCTTCGTCAGGAGCAAATACGAATGAAAAATTCAAAACGTGGAGTATCATAAGTTAGAAAAAACATTTATGCTAAAGAAAAATCCATTCCATTTCCGATTGCTTGACCTTGGAAACCTTATGGTTTTTGGATAAACTTGAGTAAGAAAGTTGATATGATGGGACTAAGTGTTTTGCCAATGTTTTTGTTGAGCTTTGACTCATCGTCCAATTTCTGAATGTACAAGCCTTCCTTCGCTTCCCGATGAAAATAACGAGGCTCGACTTCCAGAAGACTTGCTGAGTCTATTGTCATGTTGTGGTCCGGATTGTTTTTTAAGTGTTCGGATACTGCGGAATTTGAGCTTTTGCGGAAATGATCTTCGATACGTTTGGTATAGGGTCGACTACAAAAACTATAACAACAACAAAAAGTAGAGGAGAAAGTGAGGAAAAAGGAGTAATGAGGAGTAGAGGGCTGATTATGCTGAAAGCGAAGACGGTGTGGATGGACGGAAAATCGGAGGTACAAGTAAAACCAACAGAACCAACAAAGATTTCAAAACATTATCCAATCCATAACTGCATACCCACAAATTTTGCAATAAAATAACAACCGTCCAAAATCGTCACTATCAAGTTTAGTTTTACTTGTTCCCGTGTCTTTACCGCCCCTTTCATTTATCCATTTCTGGTTCTGTTTAAAAATGAACCATAAATGCGAATCTCTAGCTGCTAAATTTTGAAACGTATTTTGTGCACCAAAAATCCACAATCGTTTTGTAATGGTTTAGAAACTCTTACTTATTTTGTGGAGGTGGAGGCAGCATTTATAGCGAAACATGCACCAGGTATATATGATTTCGTGATACTTGTGATTTTATACTTGACAAAAAGTTCATAAAACGATAATTAACGTAGTTAACTTTAGTGGGGACTCCGGCATCGGCAGCTTTTTCCCTGCCAACTTCTTTCCGTTCCCAGCCCCTGTATAATCTTTTCCAAAATACTTCCAAATATTCTGATTCCTATTCCTCGCACATGCCTATGAATCATACCCTCCACTTTAACCAGTACCTGGATAACCTCCTCGTCCTCCTCCAGTTTGAAATACAGGAGATCTGTCATGCTTTGCATCACTCCATGGTACACATGGCATACCGAACCGAGTAAATACCTGCCTTCGTATCTATCAACAAAACGTAAAGCTTTCTTTCAGTATTTCCTTTTTCGATCTTCATTTAATTTCTCAATACGCCCTACTAACTTGAAAACCTTGTGTTTTATCAATACGCCAAAGTAAATTCACTTCAGCTTTCCTCCGCGGTAGTGTGTATAGGTAAAAGGTAGTTTTAATATGTGTGGTGGTATGGAAGTAGTTACTATTGCCTACTGTAAGCATGAATATGCTAGCCATAAGTGTCGTATTATTAATTATCTGAAAACTGATATGCATGTCGGACTGCCATATGTCAACGCCCTCCGTAACTAAGAATCGCAATGGTTATTTTAAATCATGCGCATAATAAATCGCTTGTTATAATCCCCTTGTAGCTTAAAGTCATGGTGGTCAAGTGGAGTGTAAGTTACGCGGATGGTGGATGGTGACATCCTTACAATCATAAGCATGAATATTCTGCAATTGAAATTGATTATCCATCTTAATTAGCCGTTTTTCATATGATTGTGAGTCATTTGTATTTAATAGCTACTTTTTAAAACCCACAATTTTTCTGACGACTCAGCTTTGCTTAGTTACTTTTTGGAAGTGGTGGTAATTTCTGCCCAACTTTAATCCAGGTTTGGCTTGGTATGAATGTTTAATGGATCAGTTTGCAATTTGTACATGGAGTTAGGATACGTATTACATTTTAGTTTGCGTTTGGAATCTTCCTTAGTTTTAAATGAATGTAACTTTTAATAATCCTCAATTTTCTACATATATATGCACATAAACTTCGATTCGATTTTGATCGTTGAAATTTTTTTGTCCTGACAAAATAATTGCAAACCTTGAGATAAAGAAAATGCCTTTACTTTAGCAAAATTGCAAATATGCAAATAAACGGTATAATATGGTATATTAAAATACCTATCACAAACGACTTACATCATTGTTAGTGTGTTGAAATATACCCTTGTAATTTATTTGTATGAAGAATATGACTGCAGTTTGAAAAAATATAAAAAGAAGCATATAATAATTGTAATAATATCTTAACTTTGTAGGTATATAACATAACGTTCCCCATAGTATAAATAGAGTTCCTTGGCAACAGTCAGAAATTTATATTCAGTTTGACAAAATCAGACATTTTAAAAACAACTTTTGAAATTATCCCATGAGTATTTGCAACATGTTAAATTATTTCACCGTTTGATAAATTAATAAATCTGACAATTGCTTTTTGCGTGAGTGACACATATTGTAAAAGTTTATTTATTGGCAAGTTTAAAAATAAGGTCAAAAGTTGCTGCAAAATTATGGTTGCAAAAACTTATGTTGCTGCAAACTTTGTGCCACCAAATATCTTCAGAATTGTAAGGCTTAACGTTAATAATACTACGTCAAATAGTTTGGTGGTTTTCGATACATCTGGATTGAAGTTGGGCATGTAGCACACTATGAACAATATTTGTAATTAGGTCTCAAGCAAAAATGTTATGGTGAAAAATCTATCTTTAACTTACCGAATAAATAAGTGTATTACGTAGTATCACGGGATACAGGGTGGGCAGTTCTAAATTAACCTCGGCGTAGTTATTTAAAACAACAAGACATCTTGCATTATACAATGGGCGTACCACTTCGTGGAAGTTTGTAATAACAGGTAGCGTGTGCCTTGCTTTTTGGCTGTTTTTCAAAACGTTTTTTACATACATTGCTTTCCTCAATGTATTTCTGCATTTTGCTACAGCCCGTTCGCTACCTGAGCAACCAACCGTTGTAGATGAGCTATTGTATAATAAGGATTGTAAGAAAATTGGATACAGCTGCTTTGAGGATGCCAACGCGACCATTATAACACTTACAAACACTAAAAGCCACATATTTAAAGGCATTCTGTTGGCCTTTCTGTTAAAATGATTAAGCAAGTTTGGTTAACTGAGCGCCAAATGAGCTAGTTGCACACAGAGACAACTTACACGAGTGTATTCCAAAACAATTAAAAAATTGATGTTTCTTCACCTTGAAGATTTTAAACCAAAGGAAGATACATATTTTACTGTTGACAATGCAAACATGAATGCAACTTGCATTCGAATAACTTGAAGTAAAAAGCAAAATTAAGATTATTATTTGTCTGTTCCAAAATTATTTCATCGACTTTTAAATAAACTCGTCCACGTTGGCAACAACAGATTGCTTGTGTTGCCCCGTTAAATCTTTGAAAAATACGTATCGGTCGAAAAGTGACAATAACTGCTAACAAATCACTATATGATTCTGAAAAAAAGATTCTTGTAAAGATTCAAGGAAACGGGAGTGGGCTTAATGGCGCTTATCTAAAAACGAAAATTTTTTTCCCAGAGTGTGTATTAGTTTTATTTTAATTTAAATCATAGACGTGCAAGACGTATTATCAACTTTATACTAGGTTGATACTTAGCACTTTCAACTAGTCATCAAAAGCAAACAGAAACATAATTAAGATTTTAATTGAAATGGCATCCTGTTTTTGTTTTTATGTTTTTGGTGGAGTCTGCTTTAAAAATTATGTGTGATATTAATCAATCAATTCAAGCTCTACGAAAGACTAATTTGAAGAGGCGTGCCCGTGAAGAGGAAATTCGACACGAGCAAAGTAAATTGCTTTGGACTTCAGTAGCCACCTTCCCTGACTAACTGTCTCTAACTGTTTTCTGTTGCATGAAATCAGAAAAACAACTTATTCAAAAAACAAAAACAGGATATCATTTAGACAAGCTGGGACAAATATTATTTCTGCCTACCCGTAAATATTCAAGTAAACAAGTCCACTTGTGTATAGTCACGGTCAGAAAGAGATGCAAGTCTGACGGCTTTATTTTAAAATATTATAGTATAAACTACAGAAGAATGAAAGCTAAGTACAATGACTCAACTCACAGCAATTTTGAAAAGACCTCTCTCTCTATCAAACTAGTGCTCTAACAAATAAATGTTGGTTATATACTTTGTTTTTTTCCAAAATTCCTAATTAAATTGGATGAACTGTAGGCATGGGCGTTCCAGCCCTGTTGGCACAAAATAAGAAATAATTTGCTAATGCATTTGGTAGACTCTAAAAATTCCCGAAGCAAGCCAATGGTGTGCAGTAGTGTCAGACTTTAGCTATGTATTTGAAAATGCAAGTTAAGCCAACGTATATAGCATGAAGTGTATAGCACAAGCATATTTTACCTATATTGCATTTCGAACACAAAATGTTTTCTTTAAAATGTCTCTTGACAACCATGTTTTTCCAGAAAAACCCCAAATGCGCATGGGTACTTTTCCGAGAAATTGAGTTTACAAGAAACTGCAGTAATTAACTTTTTAACTGTCATATTTTGCATGATTAATTAATTGACTAAATAGTCAGTTGGTTAGCAAGGAAACAAGTGAATTAACAGCATAGGGAAGTTTTAGACGGCTGACTTGCGGCTATAAGAACCAGTTAAATTTTTAGAAGCTTGTTGTAGTACATGTCAGGTTTTATCTGTCAATCTGTCCGACAGAAAAATCATAGACAAGATTGTAATTGCAAGTCAAAAAAAGATATTCGTGAAAAACATTATTGCTGGTAAAGGTGGCTAATTTAACGTAATTTAATTTTAAAATTTTGTACATGAGACGTAGCTCATGACCGCTCATTGAACGAATATCCAGTCAAAGCTCTAGTAAACAGTCTCACCAATGATCCGGATATAAATGTAGTT